>CM033636.1:2616323-2919812 GCA_019453435.1 Rhinogobius similis | reverse complement strand
TCGGAGGAGATCGCATATTCAAATGGAACTGTGGAAGGATAAAGGTAAGGGTAGGGTGAGAGGACAGTCTTGGAAATGAGGAACTGAATTCATATTTTGCCCCATGAATTGCTCAAGTATTAAATCAAATCGACGAGCCAGAGCGCTTCAAAATCACAACAACATTTGCCTCGATGGGCCACAGGTAGAAAGCAGTTTAAATATTTAGCAATCGACCTTCCTTCTCTGCAAGGAAAAAATATTTAAAAATCTGTGGGAAAAAGTAAGTTCATCCAGTGCAGAGAGAGTTCCTCCAGGCACATGGGAACATCCAGGTCAGGGTGGTGGGATGGGGGGGTCGTCACTGAAGCAGCCGCCGCAGTGTCTGAAACAGAGAAAAACTACATGTGAACTCAGATCTTAAATACTGTTGATAGGAAAGCAGGACGAACATATTTGGAGTAACTACTACGCAACTAAGAGACGTAAATGTCTTTGGAAGGAAAAAAACTGTAAATAATTAACAAAATCGTGTGTTTTCAAATGATGTAAACTGAGAAAAATTAAATCTTATCAAAGCGGTGCAAGAAACACAAATGTTCAAATCATTTTATATAAAGCTTTGGTCGCTTGTGGAGTTAAGGCTTGTTTCCACTGGTTCACTTTGGAGCAGGCTGGTACTGTCTCCACTGTATTAAGTACCGGCTCGAGTGCCAAAGCCGACGAGCTCCCAGAGCGGTCTGGCATGCTTTGGCTCCTGAAGTGCTTTAGCAGAGGAGGAGTAGGTGATTTGATGGGGATGTGGGGGGTGCACAACTGACTCTGACTGTGCAGAACGTTCAACGGGACCTAACAGCTGCGCAAAGTCATTTCCTGTCCAGTTTGTAGTCCAGCTGATGCGCTACGTTTGGCTTCAAAAAGCTCAACTATGTCGGGCTTTTCAAGACGCCTCGTGGACATGCCAGAAACTACAATAAATGATGTCCATAGACCTGTGGATTCCCTCTCCTGCTCCCTTGAGTAAGCAAGAAAAGTGATTTAAATCGCACATTTCCAGCTACATCCACAACTACGAGGGTAAGTAGGCTAAGCTAATGAGCAGTGCTAGCGTTGCCGATGCAGTAACATGCAACACTTTTAAGCGACCTAGCCATCGAAACCTTCAACAGTCAACGCCATCTGCTGGACAGACTATTGTACTGCACGTCTCATTGTTGTAATGCTTTGGAAAATAGTGGGAAATTTGACACAACGAGCAACACAAACTTGAATTTAGCATTTCAGAATGGTTTGAAAAACAGCTTCTGGGCAACTTGATCTTCGGTTAGTTTTAAAAAGAAAAAGACAGGTTAAGAAATGAAACACAAAATGCAAGGTCATGATTAAGAGCCGATTTGGAAACTCCTGCGAGGGGCACTTAAATGTAAATAATATCAAGAGAAATAAATGTGCTCTTGAATAACATTTGATGGTGTTATTTATGTGATTAAAAGGATGTAATGAATTTTCAATTTAAATTGTCAAATACTATGTAATGTTGTACTTTTTTACAGTTAATGCTAATTTTAAAAACCACCACAGCGAGGTGATTGGATGAGCGAGAACAGAGACTAGACGGTAAAACACAGACATAAACAACAAATAATCCTCACCAAACGCTGACATGATCTTGTGATAAACCGCCATACTTTAAGTGATGCTAATTTATACGTTGACCCCACATGCTTAGAAATAAAGCTATCACATCGTTGCTTCAAATATATTGTATTTATAGTGAATAATGCATCTAAGATTATTCAAAAACAATACAGTCAGTGCATGACGAGACTTTCAAACGGGTCGTAGATAAAAGAGAAAGTAGTATCCTGTGCACGCTGGCTTTAGCCACTTCTCACAGTGACAAACCTGGAATTATGAAACGTCTTTTTGTGACATGATGAAAATGTATAACTCTGGTGCATTTTAGATTTGAACTATTATGAAAACATGTTATATCCTTGGGTCAGAGCCAGGCCCTAAAAGAAGCATTCCAGCGTCAAAACATGGCTTTATACGACTAAATACAACAGGAAAGAAAGCAGAAGAGAAGTGTTCAGAGGAAATCAAATGATACAATTGATTTCAATGGCACTTGTGGCTTTTTTGGTGAAAGATTTGTCTTCTTGTCACTTAGAGATGTTATCGCTTTGCCGGACTGTACACATCACATCAATCTTTTTCTGGAGACAAGCATGTGACCCCAACAGGTCAAGTTCCAGGTCAGGTCTGTGGAGAGTCAAGCCCCTGCTCACAAAAAGAATTCATGTTTTTGAGATGCTTTCAGCCTTAAAAACACCTGTACAGTGGATCATTTTAGGCAAAGCAACGACACTTCACTGAGACCAGAACACGTGGGACCCACCAGCAGGAGGGTTACATACTGCACCTGTCATTCTAGAAGGAATCTTCAGTCAAAAGACCCTCAATTTCATTCTGTGGAAATGCTCTACCTGGTAAATGGATCAAGTATTGAAAAACATTTCTTAAATAACATCTTAAATGTTTTCTCCACTAAACCAGAGCCGGAGAGCAGAAGCCTGTGTGGACTGTCTGATTCAAGGCAGGAGCGACACGAGAAGGGCCCGCGGCACAGACCGTCACAGACAGTCACTGACCCGTCCACTGTGTGTCACAAGTACAGCCCAAATCGTCTGAACCCCTTCACAAAACAGATCATGAGAAGTATTTTATAGTAATGCAATAAATGTGTGTTGACGAGATTCATTGCGTTGAAACATTTTAGTCAAAATGAATTGTTTATAGCCTGTAGATCTAGGTTTAAGGCATGGTTTAGAGCATAATCTGGTGCAACAAACGAGGCGTCACTAGTTTATAGTAATAGGCCCATATGACACTATAGGCCAACAGAAATGAGTAAAATGTATCAGAAAAGAGGAATTTATGTACACACACAAACACACAAACACACAGAAAGGCAGAAAGAGTGGTGATGGAAGAGTGATGAAATAAAATGTTTGTTGTACAGCATGGGTTTAATTCAAAGATTGGTTACTTCAGTGTTATATAAAGCTAATGAGACCCATCCTCTGTCAAAATAGTGTTTTTAGAGAGACTGATCTACACATTCTGTCATTGGGCCTTGGTTGACCACATTGAAATGCTCATAAATGTACCATACTATAAATCTCTTTTTAATTTTGTTTGTGAAAGACTTTAAAGCAGAAACAGATCACAGAGACTGCTGCAAAGTTCAGTGTCTAATGGCTTTCCTCCATTTACTCATCGGACAATTGCACCTTTTTGCAGTGGATGAACAAAGACGATAAATGAACTTTCGAAGCTTTTAGGAATTGAAATATGGCAGCATCTGCTCAGCTCTAAAAGGCTCTTTATATCCCGTACATTTGCTCCTGTTGTCAAGCTCCAAAGCTCCACTGCTGTAGGACACTTATTTTTGATTCTATACTTTCTTCAGATTGTTTCAAGGAGCTAGTCTAAAATGGGACTTGTATTTAATGTTTTTACAAGCACAGAGAACTCACGGCCAGATTTATTACAACAGGTGCCAAATTGCAAGCACAACTCCAAATATGCATTCGCTATTTTGTGGGCGTGTCTGATATGTATGAGTTTACTGCAGGGACGAGGAAGTGCAAATGTGCCTCTGCTGCTCCTTTGGGAGAATCAAATCAAATCAAATCAATTTATTTTTATAATGCCCAAAATCACAACAACAGTTGCCTCGATGGGCCACAGGTAAAAGCAGTTCAGATAACTGTCCCAGAATGCCCCTGTCCTTTGACACTCCTTCGCGGTGAGGAAAAACTACAAAAAAACAGACACATGTAAGAAGTAATAAAGATAAATGAAGACATTCACTCACAACTTTATTTAAAACGATATACATTTGATTTGAATTATATATCACATCTGTGTTTTTATGAGTTTTACATCTTAAGATATAGGGACAGTGTGGTTAGTGTCTGACCGTTTACACAGAAAAAGCCGGTCCTTCTGCACGTTTCTCCAGAGTTCAGATGCGTATTGCAGCGCACAAACAGAGGGACGTGACGGAAAACCTGAAGCCGTTTGCTTTTAACCAGCGCTGCCCAAACCATGAATTTGGGATCTCAGATTGCGAGGATTTTATTACAGCCTCCTCAAAAGCAGAGTTTACTGGATAATAGGACAGCACGGAGTCGAGGAACAGGTGGACGAGTGGCACAGAGGGCACGGTGTGAGGACATTAGAAGGGTCTGGGACGACCTCCTGAAATCCATTTGAGGGACAGGTTTTGTAACTGCTCCAGTTCAAAGCGACACAGACGAGAATCCAGGCAGCGACGCAGGTAAAGTGACCTCTCCTCCATCAGAACAACACTGTTATTTTCATAGTATTTGTAAATGAACCATACAAATCATTTGCAATAATTTTAAACGTAACATTGACGTGTAAACTGTAATAGTCTGTTCTGCGCTAAAGTTTAATACTTGCGTTTCGGATGTGCTAAATTTGATTTTTTTTTTTTTTCCTCATCTTGATAAATCAATCAAATAGCACCCACAATGTTCATTTGCCTTTTCCCCGCCTCCAGTTTTGCATGTTCATAAGGTCCCATATGCTAAATTTGTGCTGCGGCCTGAGAGGGACGCACATCTCAACTGCACCCACCTTTTTGTTCCAGTTTAGCGCACGCAACCCGTTCTGGACCTGTGCAAAGGCTGAGTAAACCTGGGCCATAGTGCATTGTAATGAAACACCTTTCATCTTTGCCCCAAACCTGTCAGTCCAGTCAACAGCAGGTCAAAGAACGATTGAGCCAGGTGTACACCAAAAGTGAGGCGAGTTCGTATTTATTATTTGAAGCGACTGTGTTACCTGCAGCCTCCTTCACTCTGAGCTCATTTGTTTTACACAAACCCAGTCCACAGATATGTGACCACAGTGACCAAACACTTCCCATGTCGCTTACAAAAGCAGCTTTACTGTGAAAAGGACAAACAATGACAGACCATTGAATGCAATTAAATACAGACAGAGCTAGAATCAGAAACATGTTCGCTTTTTCATTTTGTTGCCTGTTAAGTTTGATATCTGGCTTATATTTCTTTTAATCGATTAAACACACAACTTACAATTTACATTGTTAAACTAGGGAATCTATGACGTTTCCAGGCAACAAACACAAAATTCCCTGTTTTCTTGTGAACATGCAAGTTAACGGAAAAATATTATGCATTTTTCATATTGCTATTAGCCTTTAAACATGCATGAAACATGAGTGCCTTAAGTTTGGCATCTCATGTTTTGAAACAATAAAAAAGTCCATCTGGTGCACTCGGCTGCAGACTGCTGTGGTGTCCGGAAAAAATAGACATCTTGTGTAATTTTTCCGTAAACCCCGCATCGGTCCCAAACCACACCTTTATCGAAGTCAAAGCATACCCGGAGTTAACTGTGTGAACTGCAGCAGATACATTTAGGGCCGTGGTCCTCACTGTTTTCTAAAGGAGAGCCACATTGGCAAAGCAAAGATAAGGAGCGAGCCACAAAACATCCTCCTCCTCCTTGTGTTCCTTGTACTTTTCCATTTTGGTACTTTTCATTTGCATGTTCAGTTTCCCCCGGCTCCTCCCCTCTCCTGCATCTTCGTGCAGACTTTAGTCGAACATCTTTTCATTTCGTTTTCATCTCGATGCCATTATTTGTGTGTATATGTGTACATGTGTGTGTGTGTGTGTATATATATATATCTATCTATATATATATATATATATATATATATATATATATATATATATATATATATATATATATATATAGATAGATAGATAGATCCACAAGTACATCAAGGATAAGGCCCCAGATGATGATGTGCTCAGTGAATGTCTCAGGCAATGGGGAACAGAAGGTGAGGTGCCGGAGGAGGGACCATCATGGGAGGACAAGCCTCTACATGAGATGTACCACCGGAACATAACTGAAGTGGCTGATATCAAGAAATCCTACCAGTGGCTAGAGCGGGCCGGACTAAAGGACAGCACAGAGGCACTCATCATGGCTGCACAGGAACAGGCCCTGAGCACCAGAGCGATAGAGGCCCAGATCTACCACACCAGACAAGACCCACGGTGTAGGCTGTGCAAAGAAGCTCCTGAGACAGTCCAACACATAACTGCAGGGTGTAAGATGCTGGCAGGGAAAGCATACATGGAACGCCACAACCAAGTGGCTGGTATAGTGTACAGAAACATCTGTGCGGAGTACGGACTGGAAACCCCAAGGTCAAAGTAGGAAACACCTCCAAAGGTGGTAGAGAATGACCGAGCGAAGATCCTGTGGGACTTCCAGATACAGACTGACAGAATGGTAATGGCAAACCAACCAGACATTGTGGTGGTGGATAAAGAGCAGAGGAAGGCCGTGGTGGTTGATGTGGCGATACCAAGTGATGGCAACATCAGGAGAAAGGAACATGAGAAACTGGAGAAATACCAAGGGCTCAGAGAAGAGCTGGAGAAGGCCTGGAAGGTGAAGGCCAAGGTGGTGCCCGTGGTGATCGGAGCACTTGGGGCAGTGACCCCCAAACTGGAGGAGTGGTTACAACAGATCCCTGGAGGAACATCAGACATCTCAGTCTAGAGGAGTGCAGTGCTAGGAACAGCTAAGATACTGCGCCGAACCCTCAAGCTCCCTGGCCCGAGCTCAGAGATGGATGTGACCACCCGCGGAGGGTGAGCAGGGAATTAAGTATATATATATATATATATATATATATATATATATATTTATATATATTTAGAATTAAACCTTAACAAATCCTTGTTTAAAGCAGAGCGTCATGTGCATATGTATTTTCGGGACATTTGAGCGTTCGTTGACGCCCCCTGCTGTCTACGGTTGGAAAACGAGCTGCAACATTTGCCATTGACCTGAAGACAGATATTCTGAGAAACCCTGGCTCTTATTTGGCAATGTGAAGTGTTTTGTACGTGATTGTACTTCCTAGTTTCAATGAAAAAGAAGAAAAAGACGAGAAGCTTTTGCTTCTTTTCACTAGCAATGTATTTTCACTATAGAGCTGCAGGGTCTGCACTGTCGCTGAAGTTAGCTCTGAATCAGAACATTTGACTCCCGAGGACAACTGAACGCAGCACGACTTCGGTCTTAGTTAAAAGTGTCCGGCGATGGTTGGTGTGCCGTGTCTTAACAGTGGTTCTTCCAGTGCGTGTTCGGCCCCGTCCGGCCCCTGGTTATTGAAGTCTGTCCCATGTGCCAAAAAGTTGAAAGGCTCCTGATCTCGACTCAAAGTGCATGTGCCTTGTTTCCTGGTCTGTTTCACATCAAACTGCCTGATATTTGCTCTGTCCAAAGACATGACTGTGTAGGTTAATTGACAACTCTAAATTGTCCCTAGTGAATGAATGTGAGAGTGAATGGTTGTCTGTCCTTGTCTCTGTCTCTCTGTGTCAGCCCTGCGACGAGTTGGCCACTGTCCAGGGTGTACCCCGCCTAAGGCCCAAAGTCACTGGGATAGGCTCCAGTCACCCGCGACCCCTAACGGGAATAAGCGGGAGAAAATGAATGAATTGAACCTAGTTCCTTGAATTTCTGCAAAACATCCTCCTCCTCCTTGTATTCCTCGTTCTTTTCCATTTTTGCTCTGAGTACCTTTCATTTGTGTGTTCCGTTTCCCCGGCTCCTCCCTCTCATGCATCTTCCTGCAGACTTTGGTCGAGCTTCTGCTTTGTTTCCTCAGTTGTCCTTCCTACGCTCTGTGTCCTTCCACCTGTATTTTGTCGTCTTTTGATTAGAAATCGATCCACTTTTTTCGTCTTGATGCTGTTATTTGACGCGCGCTAACTTCAGTTGAAGCGTTGGATGCACAGCAGTCACAAGTGCTGCTGTTGTAACTCTGTGTGAACATTTGAGCTCAGTACACAACATTCACCGGCACGAAATGAAACAGAAATAGGATGGAAATGTGTGTTTATAAGTGTTATTTGTGCCATATTTAGGAAGACGATTTATTAATTTATTTTGTATATTATTATACAATAATACATGATAACATGAGCCGTCAATTAAGGCTTGGAGAGCTGCATGTGGCTCATGAGCCGCACACTCACCGTGCTGAGTGACCAGTGCTTTAGTATTAAGACTTAAACCTTGTAACTGTATTTACCAATATGTTATGGTGGTATATGGTGATGGTGATACCTGGTTGTGGTGTTAATAATCGAGAAGTTTTGTTAAATCAATGCACAAAAAAGTTATTGTGACATCTCTAAGTTTAGCATTTGATTTTCAGACATGAGGCACAGGTTATTTGTTCTCCACGGCACAAATAAACATTGGTCTACATGCAGGCCTTCTCCCAGGGACGTCCACAAGGCCCCCCAGGGAGGTGTCCGGACGGCCCGGAACAGATACCTGAGCCACCTCAGCCGGTCCTCTCCATGTGGTGGAGCAACAGCTTTCCTCTGAGCTCCTCAGCCATCTCTGCAACCATCAAACTCTGCACAGGAATCTCAATACACAAAGTTCATGACCACAAGTAAGAGTACAAACGTGGACTGTGAGCTGAGTCAAAAAGCTTTGCCTTTTGACTCAGCTCCTTCTCCAATTGGTAACGCTTTAACCAGTAAATTAACCAAACAAAAAAAATATTTTTTTGGATGTGTTTATTACATTACATTATACACTTAAAAATCGGTGTCACTGCTGTTGATCAGGCAGAGATAACTTCAGTCATTATGTCCTCCAAAACATCAACTTGTATTTTAGACCCAATCCCAAGTAGACTCCTCAAAGAAATTCTCCCCCTAATTATAAATCCCATTCTTAATATAATAAATACTTCACTAGAAAGCGGTTATGTCCCTCAGTCCTTCAAATATGCAGTGGTTAAACCACTTTTGAAAAAGCCTAATCTAGACCCTGACATACTGGCAAACTATAGACCTATTTCTAATCTTCCCTTTGTCTCTAAAATCCTTGAAAGAATTGTGATTAAACAGCTTTGTCGCCACCTGCAGGACAATCATTTATTTGAAGTTTTTCAGTCAGGGTTCCGTGCATACCACAGCACTGAAACTGCACTAGTTAAAGTCACAAATGATCTGTTATTAGCTGCTGATGATGGACAGGTCTCAATTCTGGTTCTGTTGGACCTCAGCGCAGCGTTTGATACCATCGACCACAACATTCTACTGCAGAGGTTAGAATGTGATGTAGGTGTCAGTGGAACCGCCCTTAGCTGGTTTAAATCCTATCTATCTGATAGGTACCAGTTTGTTAATGTAAACCAGAGATCTTCCCCATGTTCTAAAGTAACCTACGGTGTGCCGCAGGGTTCAGTACTCGGTCCAGTTCTGTTCACACTTTATATGCTGCCCTTAGGTATGATCATCAGAAAGCATGGCATTAACTTCCACTGCTATGCAGATGACACTCAGCTGTATTTATCAATGAAACCTGATCAGACCCATCAAGCAGACAGACTTAGTGCCTGCGTGAAAGACATAAAAACTTGGATGACTCTTAATTATCTGCTCCTTAACCCTGAAAAAACCGAGGTCATTCTGCTGGGCCCTAAGCACCTGCGAGACTCCTTATCTGACCAGATAGTTTCTCTGGACAATATCTCTGTAGCCCCCAGCTCTACTGTAAGAAACCTTGGGGTCCTAATTTGACCAAGATCTCTGGATCAAAGCTCATATAAATCAAGCCTGTAAAACAGACGACTTTCATCTGTAACATCAGCCAAAATTAGAAAAATCCTGCCCAGAGATGATGCCGAAAAACTCATCCATGCATTTGTCACATCCAGATTAGACTATTTAGGACATGCTTACAGCGTGTCCTAAAAGCTCTATAAGAAGCTTTCAACTGGTTCAAAATGCAGCAGCAAGATTATTAACAGGTACTAGAAAAAGAGATCATATTTCACCAGTGTTGGAGTCTCTTCACTGGCTTCCTGTTGAGTTTAGAATCAAATTTAAAATCCTCCTCCTGACTTATAAAGCTTTAAACAATATGGCCCCATCCTACCTCAAAGATGCAATAGTAGCGTACCATCCAAACAGAGCTCTTCGTTCTCAAAATGCTGGACTATTGTTAGTCCCCAGAGTCTCTAAAAGCACAGTAGGAGGTCGAGCATTTAGCTACCAAGCTCCTGTGTTATGGAACCAGCTCCCTGTTCATGTAAAAGAGGCCGACACAGTCTCTACATTTAAGACCAGGCTCAAAACGTTCCTCTTTGAAATAGCTTATGGTCAGGCCAGTTAGGAACAGAAATAAAAACCTACAGTTTTAGCTACGCTGCCCTTGGAGCAATTCTGCTGGGGGAAGTATGGCAGCTTGAACACTATCCTCTGGTTCTTCCTACTTTACCTATCAACAATATTTAATATTACTTCAACTGCAGTCTGTTCATTGCTGTTCACATGTTTCTCTTTCTCTCCACTTCCCCCGGGGAGTGGAGACTGTTTCAGACACTGCGGCGGCTGCTCCAGTGACGACCCCCCCACCCCCACCTGTCTGGACGATCTATGCGCCACCCGCCTGGACAGCTGGATTAGCCACACCTCGTCTGCCTGGACGAACTCCTTCTACTTTAGATGAACTGTTCCTCATCTCCTGCTGGAGGATCTCTCTACACTGGGTGAACTGCTCCTCGTCCGCCTGGAGGAACTCTTTAAAGCCACCTCCCTCTTGAGTGGTTCTGGCTCCACAGTCCAAGTGGATGTCAGTCCTAGTTCAGCTGCAGCCTGTCCGTCCGTGGGAGTAGGATCTCTCCTTCACTGTGGTTCTCCTGAGGTTTCTACTTTTTCCCGTGGGGTTTTTTGTAGTTTTTCCTCGCCGCGAAGGAGGGTCAAAGGACAGGGGCATTCTGGGACAGTTATCTGAACTGCTTTTACCTGTGGCCCATCGAGGCAACCCAAACTCATGCATGTCAAAACTAATAATGTGCAGGTTTGTGCGAGCTCAGAACAGTTGGATTATAACACCTACATCCTCCTTTCACAGTATGATGATCTGGTATCCCAACATTAAGTCAACTTTTCAGCTTATTTTCAGCTATTTCAGACATAACTGATTGATGGCAGCAGCTGGCTGAGAATGATAAATGTTCAAACACAATGCAGCCTCTTTAATGGCACAAATAATAAATATTCTTAATTAATATGAAAAATGTGCGTGAGTGGAGTTTGCATAGCTTGAGCTGTACAACCTGCAGTGTTGGCATTTGAATACATTTATTTATACTGTTGGCATTTCAGCAACAGTTTGATTCATTCAGATGGGGGTTCCACATTATTTTTTATTTATTTAATGCTGACAGAACATTTAAGTTAATTAAAATACAGCTGTTTATGTTGTTGTGCTCGGTGAGCGGTTCGAGCTCTTGCCTCCCAATAAGAAGATTGTAGGTTCAAACCCAAGACCAGACCAACGTCACGTGATCTCTCTGGGTGGAGTCTGCATGTTCTCCCCGTGTTACTGTGGGTTCTCTCTGAGTTCTGCGGCTCCTCACACCGTCCAAACACATGCATTTGTTCAGGTTAATTGGCAACTCTAACTTGCCCCTGTCCAGGGTGTGCCCGCCTAAGGCCCAAAGCACTGGGACAGGCTCCAGTCACCTGCGACCCCTAACGGGAATAAGCGGTAGAAAATGAATGAATGAATGTTTATATTGTTCAAAAGTGGAAAAACCTGAACCTGAAGTATTGACATCTCCATGGAGACAAGCAGGCTCTTCTGCTCTAGAATGGCACACAGTCCTTCTTTAAAAATAGCCAAATGAACTGTATCCTACGGCAACAGAACATCAGATCATCAAACATAAGTTTTATCAAACTGTGATGGTCTGTGTAATCCCTTAACTGTCAAAGTCGGTTCCAGAGCAAAAGAAAATGTAATTCAGCCAACTGGACAAATAATCTAAGACGTTTCACTGCTCATCCAAGTAGCTTCTTCGGTTGGTCTGGCAGAAAACCTGTGAGTCATTGATTTACATCTGTCTACCTACACTGAAGCAGTCAGGAGCACCAGTTGTTAGTCAGGTTTATTACAGTAAACTACTCTGAGGTGTGAACTGTCACCAGAGTCACAATGAGCAGAAGAGTTTGCGCCCCTAACGTGTCATTTTTAATCAGATTGAAAATAACTTTTGGATGGAAGCCGAAACGTCTTGATCTTAACAGCTGCTGTTCCGAGGCGTGGTCAACCTGACGGACCTGTCCGATCTACCAGGCCGGACTGGGACAGTGCACCGAGTCAACCGAGAGTCCAATGAATACAAACGCTGGATCAAGGAGACAATAGAGCTCAGGAAACGAGGCCCAACCTTCATCCAACTGACCACGCCAGGAGCAACGCTCTTAAAGGAGACCTGCTATGCCTTTTATGATCTTATACCCATTGTTTGATACAGAAGAAACAACCAAAACTGATGAGCCCTATTGTTTCCTTTGTTTTAGTTTAGCAGGATGCAGGTGTAAATCGTAAGTTGTGCCTTAGACCAGTGTTTGTAATTGTTTGTGAGTTGTGGCACACTTTATCTGATTGAAAAGATTTTGCAGTACACCACCCACTGAAACTCAACTAAAGTACATCTTATAGGACAGGGCTGTTCAGCTTTATTTTACTTTATTTTGTGTTTTTACCGAGGGCCAAATTTTTCAGGTGGTTTTGCCCTCTGGGTCAGAAACATGTCGCTTTAGACAAATGAAAAAAAATGTACGATAAAAGGCTTTAACAACATCTGCAGACCTGAACAAGGACTAAACCAGGTCTAAACTAGGACTAAACCAGGATTAAATCAGGTCTAAACTAGGACTAAACCAGGATTAAATCAGGTATAAACTAGGACTAAACCAGGATTAAATCAGGTATAAACTAGGACTAAACCAGCTCTAAACCTGGACTAAACCAGGTCTAAACCAGCTCTAAACCAGGACTAAACCAGGACTAAACCAGGAATAAATCTGGTTTCAACCAGCTCTAAACCAGGTCTAAACCAGGACAAAACCAGCTCTAAACGAGCACCAAACCAGGACTAAATCATGACGAAAGCAGGACTAAATCAGGTCTAAACCAGGACTAAATCAGGTCTAAACCAGGACTAAACCAGGTGTAAACAAAGACTAAACCAGGAATAAACCAGGACTAAACCAGAACTAAACGAAGTCTAAACCAGGTCTCAACCAGGACTAAACCAGAACTAAACAAGGTCTAAACTAGGTCTTAACCAGGACTAAACCAGGATTAAATCAGGTATAAACTAGGACTAAACCAGCTCTAAACCAGCTCTAAACCAGGACTAAACCAGGACTAAACCAGGAATAAATCTGGTTTCAACCAGCTCTAAACCAGGTCTAAACCAGGACAAAACCAGCTCTAAACTAGCACCAAACCAGGACTAAACCTGGACTAAATCATGACGAAAGCAGGACTAAATCAGGTCTAAACCAGGACTAAATCAGGTCTAAACCAGGACTAAACCAGGTGTAAACAAAGACTAAACCAGGAATAAACCAGGACTAAACCAGAACTAAACGAAGTCTAAACCAGGTCTCAACCAGGACTAAACCAGAACTAAACAAGGTCTAAACTAGGTCTTAACCAGGACTAAACCAGGATTAAATCAGGTATAAACTAGGACTAAACCAGCTCTAAACCAGCTCTAAACCAGGACTAAACCAGGACTAAACCAGGAATAAATCTGGTTTCAACCAGCTCTAAACCAGGTCTAAACCAGGACAAAACCAGCTCTAAACTAGCACCAAACCAGGACTAAACCTGGACTAAATCATGACGAAAGCAGGACTAAATCAGGTCTAAACCAGGACTAAACCAGGTGTAAACAAAGACTAAACCAGGAATAAACCAGGACTAAACCAGAACTAAACGAAGTCTAAACCAGGTCTCAACCAGGACTAAACCAGAACTAAAAAGGTCTAAACCAGGTCTTAACCAGGACTAAACCAGAACTAAACAAGGTCTAAACCAGGTCTCAGCCAGGACTAAACCAGGTCTAAACCAGCTCTAGACCAGGATTAAACCGGGACTAAACCAGGACTAAACCAGGTTTAAACCATGACAAAACCGGAACTAAACCAGATCTAAACCAGGACTAAACCATGAAAAAACTGGGTCTAAACCGGGACTAAACTGGTTCTGAACAGAGACTAGGCTATATGAAATGGAAAATATCATCCACGTCCCTGTGCTGAGTTCTTTAAATCTGGCAGTGGTGAGGTTCAGGACACTCCACAATGGTTAAATCAAATCAATCAGTGAGTTAACTCAAACTGGACTGTTATCCATGGCACACCTGGCTGTGTCTCAGAGGGCCCCGGCTCACAGGCTGAAAATCACGGTACAATTTAGTCCTGGAGTGTCAAAATGGGTATTAACTGTATGTCGAGGCCTGAAGGAAAAACAAGATATTTACCGAGCTCTACTTTGACACATTTGACAAACACGCACTGAACAAAAAGCACCTTCATTTATGTTGTTTGGAGCAGATCCAGTTGAATAACGCGCACATTACTCTGTCTGGCCTTTAAACATCACTGATCGAGCAAATCTTGTTTATTACATTAGTGTACTTTTATCAAATTACACTGATGGAACTGCTCACGCTCAAAAAACAAACATCCAGGATCACAATTCCGAACGACTGCTGATATGTTACTGGGAGTTTTCCCGAGCTCCGGCTATAACTTCTCCTCGGGAACATATTTCAATCCCGCTAACTTATGCTATATGAGATATCTGCACTTTTTGATAACAAACTTCTGCAGCGCGGCGACAGTTTAATACGAGTCTTCCATCTTTCTCTGTAGAACTGTGAAAGGACATATCACAACGCCGCTATAAAGTCGCTGGCTGCCGTCCCGGGCCCATCAATCACGGTAATAGAATGAGTAAATGTAAATGTGCGGCTCCATTTCCTCTTACTGTAGCAGCAAGTTGTGGTTACCGGAGGGAGGGAAGTATATTCGGCTGAAAATAGAATCGCCCCGGTGGTCCCATCGGTGTATGCAAAGGTAAGAAAGTGAGGAATCATAAGTGCACAAGTAATAATCCAGGGGAGGTGTAGCTGTCCGCTCTGTGCTTTGACGTTTTATCTTCCCACAGCTC
Organism: Rhinogobius similis; assembly: GCA_019453435.1. Taxonomy (NCBI): domain Eukaryota; kingdom Metazoa; phylum Chordata; class Actinopteri; order Gobiiformes; family Gobiidae; genus Rhinogobius; species Rhinogobius similis. The sequence goes on along the minus strand of CM033636.1, from coordinate 2,904,680 downwards.
CGTGTTACAGTTAAAGGTGAGCAGACTTCTCAAACATGGCACTCAACTAAGGCCCAGAACACACTACAGGATCATCTGACTGATTAAGGGCCTGAATTACGTCTCTGTGACTTTGGAAAGACTTGAGCTGACTCTGGATCAGTGGAAGTGATTGTTAAAGGACAAGTATTATGCATTATTTGTACTTGTTTGTAGCAGTTGTGTATTTTTTATAGACTCAGAGACTTATAGCAGATATATATTCTATCAGAGAACACTTCAAACTCTCTAGCGGTTGTTATTTCATAGTGATTGGACCAATAATGACGCAACTAATCAGCGCTAAACTTTGTGAAAAATGATTGCAAAAAATATATAGTGACATTTTCAGATCAGAATCAGAATAACTTGTATTCACTGAGGAGCAGTTGTTTTCGTTGCAAACATGATACAGACCAGCAGAAGAAAACAGAAGTACTCTGCATCACAGTAGAATGGAAACATTACATTTTTATCACCTCGATTTTGAACTAAATAAAGTCACATTTTAAGAGAAATCTACCCTCACAATATATTTACATATTTATATGATTATGTACAAGTTTACAAATGAACTAAATATTGCAGAATAACTCTACAAAGAGGATGTTGAAGTCAGAGTTGAGCAGTCTGATGGTGACGGGCAGAAATGATGGAGTCACGCGTCTAATTCACCCTCGGACAACCTGAAGCAGTGTTTTCCACACTTAGACATCATTTGATATTCATCCACAAGACATTTAGTCCAAAATGTTGTTTAAAGTAAGAAGGATGCACACAGGCAGCAGCGTTGGGAGAAAGGAGGGGCTTCAGAGAGGGGGAGGGAGCTTAATAGAGGGGGGAGGAGCCTAACATAGGGGGAGGAGCTGGAGCAACACAGAGGACCAGCTCCAATTTCAGTCAAATCATTTCAAAAATAAGAAAAGTATAATAGACACATAGTTACATTATTATCCTGTTGTGATGCATGTGGGGCTTTATACACCGCAGAACTGGTCTCAGCCTTCAATAGTCACAATGTAAATGCATTTAGGCTATTAAAAATAATGTTATATAAATACATTAAACTAATTCACATCAAACCCCAAAGAAACGTGCACACTGTAAGTGTAGCAGTGCGCGCCTGCCACGTTCCACCACCACGTGGCAGCTGTAAAAGGGCACTCCCTCTAGCTTTCACCCCTTGACCTCTTGGTGCCCCATGTGAGCAGGTAACTGAAACAACAACTATTCCTCAACAATTACAAGATTTAGTTCTAAGCATAGCCTCTTCAGTGTGTGCTTGAGTGCAGTGGCTGTAGATCGCTGCAGGTCCCAACAGTCGAGTCAACAGAGCAGTACGTCCCACAGACATGTAAAGCAGCAGATCCTCATGTGTTTGTCAGTGGGCATGTGCAGACCACAGGTTGCTTGGAGCCCGAGTCCCTAACAGTTTTTCCTGTTTAGGAAGCTGTGTGTGTCCCTGCTGCAGCCAATGCTGGCTTCTGTTAAAGGCTTAAACCAGCAACTTTCCCCCTTATGTAAGGAACAGAAACTTAAATTTTAATCAATTGTAATACATCTAACTTAATGAAACACTTTTCTCAGGTCTTCAATTAACAAACCTGTGGTCCTTTTTATATTATGTTAGCCCTTATCACAAGCTAAGGTTAAATGTAACCCGGTCACACATGCAAAACTTTAAACACATGAGTCTATAACTGCTATTTTACTGGATGAAAGATCATGAACCTACTGTACAGTCAATCACTGGGCGCATGTACCTGAGTGCAAACAGCTGGTGTGTGGAGGCTTTTTATTGTATGCTAAAGATATGTTTAATGCAGTGTACATAGTATGTAAAAATGGGGTTAAAAATGCTTCCTGATGTCAAGGTTGCAGATGGCTTTTTGTAACGCCGTGCCCTTGACTCGGCTCAGAATCTTGCTCTCTGTATATATGAGCTGATGTTTACATGTCTTGGGGAAGGCAATTAAATTCTAGCCCGTGGCTAGGCTGCATGTGATAAAAGAGCATAACATGACACCTTCTGAATACATTCATTTGCGCTTATCTTGTAATTCACCTGTGGACGCCATGACGCTGATCGGGAGCTGAAGGCCTCGCAAGCAAACATAAAGGACTCACTTCAATGGCTTTAATAAAAGTCGACAACAGGAAGTCACTCCCCCATGGCACAAAGATACAACAGGCATCGGATACTGAGACGCACCGCCTAATTGAACACACAATACAATCATTTTAGCTTCCGGATATGTTGTTCTCGTGCACAATTATTATTTTTGAGAGTTTTGAGAAGCAGCCGTGTGACTTTTTTCGTTTTATGTGGAGATCTGCTTTAATAATGGAGTGCTCCGGGCCATGCTGGACATATTTTATTCATACATTCATCACTCCAGCACAGGAGTGTTCAGCAGTTTAGTGTTGGATTGACAGCAGTCGAATTTAGAGTTTTAGTGCTTATTCAATTAGGCCTACTGGTGGCATAAAGGCATCTAAGCACTGTTTTAGGATTAAATGATTAAATGACTATTTATACTTATTTATTATGCTAGATAATGATCAATTCAGGAAAAGGTACAGAAAAAAGTACTGCTTAGATTCTGATACCCAAAACCAGTTTTACAGAGTGTGAAAGATACCTAAGCTTCAGGTTCAGATCCAAGGTGAGCGACCTTTAATGCTCTGAACTGAGCTAAACTGAAAAGGAAAGGTCAGCTTTAGCGCAGCTCATGCCTGCACAATAAATACAGCTTGTTTTGATCAGTGTGTCAGCGTGGAGGGACAAATGTTGGCATAAATGAAGTGCACGCACTGCTGCTGTCGACTTTATTGTATCTCACTTAAGACCGTGATTGACAGACAGAGCTGGTCAAAGCACCAACCTGTCAAACGGTAGAGTGCTCCCTGTGCAAAGGACGGGGCCCAATGGAAGGAGGAGGGGGGCGGGGTCTGCTGCTGTTCCAGCTACAGTGCTGCATATTCTGATTTGTATAGTCTATGGATAGTGTGTCCAAAAAATAAACCAAATCTCTTTTCCTTTTTCTTCTTCCACAACCACCTCCTAAAAGCTGGGGTCCTCTGCCAGACGCCGGGCCGGTCAGTGCCATCGGTCAAGCGCGTCTGGTACTGGAGACATGCAGGTAGAACACTAGCACACGTACATACATGTAGCTTAACTATGGCCCTATTATTCACATAAACTAAACCTAACACTGGTTCTTTGAGTGCAGGAGGGCAGGATATTCTGGGCCCAGCCTGAACTCTGGGCCTGTGAGCTGAGGGTTCTGTGCTGTATTGTCTCATTTAGTCATCAGCTTCATATGTCAGTGCAGATCTGAGCCAAGGTACTTCACTGCTTTAGGCAACGCTACACTGTGCAGCAGACCCCAAATTATTTCATATACGGTTGTGAGATGATCCGATTAGCACTTCTCCAGACACAGTCTGCTGCCGCTCTGCTAACTTCCTAGATGTGACATTTTTGGAGATGTTCTTTTTATCTCCTTGTCATGGATTTCTGATTGTTGTGCGCGGTGCTTTTAAGCCAGCAATCATATTCATATTCATAGAGCTGTCGAGTCTTTTGTTGCCTTTTGCCTAAATCTTATGTTATTTGAGCGGTGCATTGGATCATGCTCGGAGGAGCTCATCATGCACAAAATGAGAAAGCTTTGAATTGGGTTGTGTGGGGAGAAGAGACTATTGTTTTTATTTTATGGACAAAATCCTAACTCCACCCCCATGTGAGTCTTTTTTTAGTGTAGGATAGGAGAACCAGGATTCTGTTGGTCGTCAAATATATGAAAAGCTCTTCATGCATCATTCATGTGGACGTAAAAGTACAGTTACAGGTAGTGTTACATGACATGTTTATTTATGGCTTTGTTATCTTGTAGTGGGTTCCTTTCCTTTTTATTTATTGAATTTATTCCCAGAAGAATCCAGAATTACACTTTTATCATAACATAATAAGCTTTAATATAAAATAATGTTATTCTATTATTTATTCTATCTAATTATAATATCTAATAATATAATTATAACTTTATAGTAGTAAGTAAGTAAGTAAGTAAATTTTATTTGTATAGCGCTTTTCACAGATAAAAATCACAAAGTGCTTCACATAAAAATAGGATAAAATACAGAGAAATAACAACCCGGTCAACTAAAAGCTTTTTTGAATAAGAGTGTCTTTAGCTGCTTCTTAAAAGTGTCCACTGAATCGGCCTGGCGAAGAGCCAGGGGCAGGGCGTTCCAGAGTCTGGGGGCCACAGCCTGAAAGGACAGGTCCCCCCGAGTTTTGAAGCGTGTCTTTGGGACCATGAGAAGGCTCTGGTCTGAAGAGCGAAGAGTGCGGCTGGAGGTGTAAGGGCACAGCAAATCAACAATATACTGAGGGGCCTGACCATGCAGCGCTCGGAAAGTAAGAACACAAAGTTTAAAATCAATCCTATATTTTACTGGTAACCAGTGAAGGGACGATAAAACCGGGGTTATATGGGCTGTTCTGGGAATTCCATAATAAATTGTAAACCAAGACCAGGTCTAAACTAGCACTAAACTAGGACTAAACCAGGTCAAAACTAGGACTAAACCAGGACTAAACCAGGACTAATCCAATAACAATATTAACAGATAAAATATTTTCTACATTTTTGGGAGGTGGGTTGAAGGCCGGATCATATCCCTTGCAGGGTGTGATTTGGCCCTGTTAAAATATACCAAACTCTTGTCCTCTGTGGTGTCTCTGCGGTGCCCCAGCGACATGAGGCTGCCAGCCCACACAGCATCCACTCTGGGGCTCTCACATGTCCCACGCAGCAGGGTTTGACCTCTGACCTCGGCTCATAATAGCGGTGATATACGTTTAATGTGAATTAAAACTTGTAAATGGTCCAGTTTGTAAGAGAGAGTTTGTAAGCTCCAAGGCGGCAGAGCAAGTGACCGGGGTGTGCACTGTAGTGTCTGCAGCTACAGCAACGATAATACAAAAACATGGAATTGTTCTGCTTTCACCAGACTGCAGCGGCAAACAGCAATAGAAGCACAAACAAACCGTCTTATAATCAATAATAATAATTAATGTGCTTATTAGTTACATTTGTACCTTTTTTAGCCAGTGCATTTATTGTTTGTTCAAACTCCTCCTACCCCTTGGTTTGAAGTGTGAATTGGCCCTGCTTGAAGGGGTGTACAGCCCCTTAGACCTATGTTTTTTATGCTGTTGATCCAGGTGAGGACCATGTGGTCAGTCTCGATGTCGAACCCCTTTCACAGGAGATAGTAATGACCCACTTGTTAGAGAGTCCCTTCTTTTCCACCATTGAGTACTTGGCTTCTCAAGGCAGCAACTTTGTGCTCAAGTAGAGAATGGGCCGTCTGCAGCTATAACCTGGCACTTGGGACAAACTGCTCCTTACCCAACACGGTAGGGTTCGGGCTCTCGACCACAGACACATCCTGTCTGTGCAAATTAGCAATGGTACCTGGCACGTCCCACCACCCATCAACAGATAGACCCCGGGTATTGTTTGGATTTTCGTGGCCCCCTTGTCCCTCCCTCGCACAGATACCATCCAAGTCTGGCAGAGCTTGGAGACCAGCAGCCTGGGCTGAGGTGATGACAGGACATGCCAAATGACCCATGCCCTTTCCCCAAAAGTCACTCCCTGCTCCCTGCAACAAGTCCATGAGCAGTGGAACATCACTCCCCAGAATCCAGTCCTTTGGTGAGTTGACAACTACATTCAGAGTCCATCAAGTCTAAAGAGTTGGCTGCTGTTGGGTAAACATGACCATGAACACACACGTCAGTCTTAGAGCTATAGTCAATACTGCCCACAGGAACCAAACTTTACTTAATTAAGGAATTAAAGCTCCCTCTGTCAAGCAGTGCCACTGCCTCTGGCACTGTGCCAGTTTCTTAGTCTTTTGTGTTTTCTCACTCCCTCTACCTCATTCTTAGGACGAGGAGCATAGGAAGCCTGGGTAAGTTTAGTTCTTCGTCAGACACACTGATGCTTTGTGTCCCGACTGCTGACAATAATAACACGCCATATGTTAATTCTAATGTGTTGCCTTTGCAGATTCCCTCAACAGAGGAGGAGGATATGACTAAGGGTTTTCTTGAAAAGTGCCAGTTTCCTACCTGTATTGCACTATTGATGGTGAATATAAAGTGCATAACCTCCAGCACACAGAGGGGGCATGTGTCCAACCTACAAAGGCAAGTTCTCCATTCAGAACATGGCTGTGGTTGAATCACACGTTCAGATTCGTCCGTGTGGGTGTTCAGGGCCTCAGATGGTGGTGTCTCATCAAAATCAGATTTGAAGAGAGCACTTGACCTCAATACCCCGTCCCACATTCCAGCAGCCACACTTTAACGTGGCTCAGACTCCGAGCTTCATGCTGCTTGGTGATGCATATCTCCTGTGCACAGATTTAATGAAACATTTTCCAATACGAGAAATGGATACGATTTATAGATTTACAATTGACTTTGTGCTCGGCGAGTGGTTGAGAACGCTTTTGAAATTCTAGCAAATGGTCCTGACAATGTAATCAAACACATACACACTTAATACATACACAGGGGAGTAACGGTTCACGTGGGATAGTGGATTGTTCCTGTTCGGTTCGCTTCACTGGAGTACCATTTCAGTAGTATTCTTTTCTGTAAATAAATGCATTTTGACAAGACCATGGGGTCATTTTTGTAGGAGTTATAATACTAATACTACTAAGACTTTCTGAGTGGAGCACGTGTAGTTCAGATCCACTAACACTTCCAAATAGGTCAAAGAGGACAAAGATTTGGACCACTACAGCCGTGACGCATTCACTCACTGCATTAAACTTAAGCCCTGCACAAACTCCTGCTCCTGAGGAAAAGTCTCCAAAATGTCTGTGTCCTTCATATCCATCGTGGTGCGTGGATCAAACCGTCCAAAGGTACAGACTGAGCATTCCACGCAGAGGACCCACTCGTCATTTAGTTGCAACAAGCACTGGGCAAATGCATTCATGTATTAAGCATCATTTTAATTAAGATATTAAAATGAGCACTCGTGATTTAAGAGTAAGAAAAATATGCAAGAAAACAGGGTTCGTTTTTTGTAGTTATGTATTTGTCTTTTTCAAGGTTTTGGGGAAAATTAAATTTAAAAAAAGTGTGCATAGTTAAACACATACAGTCACGTTGCATGAAAAATGGCGATTTGTGCGCTCAGTTGATCAGGACTTAAGCGGTTTTTCACAGTTTTATTGTTTCTTGTAGGAGACCAATGTCTGTACCGACCAAACAATGATATAGTATAGTAAATATTTAATTAAGGTTAGGGTTGGGAATTAGGTTCAGCGTATGAGTTAAGTAGACATTCTTAATAAACTATTTGTTCATTATGAGTTAAGTCTTTGTTCATTAGTTAGTTAATGTGTTATTCAAAAACCTTAATGATGAGACCAATTTCATTCATTTTCTACCGCTTATTCCCGTTAGGGGTCGCGGGTGACTGGAGCCTATCCCAGTGACTTTGGGCCTTAGGCGGGGTACACCCTGGACAGTGGCCAACTCGTCGCAGGGCTGACACAGAGACACAGACAAGGACAGACAACCATTCACTCTCACATTCATTCACTAGGGACAATTTAGAGTTGTCAATTAACCTGAACACAGTCATGTCTTTGGACGGTGGGAGGAGCCGGAGAACCTGGAGAGAACCCACGGTAACACGGGGAGAACATGCAGACTCCACCCAGAGAGATCGTGTGAAGTTGGGGTGGTCCAGGATTCGAAACCACGATGTTGGGGTGGTGCGGGATTCAAACCCACGATCTCCTTATTGAGAGACAGAAGCTCTAGCTGCTCTGCCACCATGCACCAATTTCATATATATAATTTTTTTTCAAATAGAAAGAGATCTTTCTATTTGTATTTTTAAATTCTTTTGAGTTGATATTTATCTAAAAGTGATAATCATATAATGTTTCATATTTTTGAGTGTAGATAAAATGTCTATCAGATACTAATCATTACAAAATACTTACAAACTTACAACAATCACACAGACTTCTACAGTTACAACACGACAGTTACTGTGTAAATCATAATACACATCCCTTGCATTTGCATTGGTTCCATATGTTTTCACACAGAAATTGGACAAAAAAGGTGAAACAAAGTTGTAATTCAAATAAGAGACTGACTACAGACTATGTCTATAATGGGTTAAATACTTTTAGCAAATAAGGTACCAAAATATATTGAAACCAGACTGAATCTGATGTTAGTGTGAGGTTCCAGCCCTGTACACACTGCATGTGTACACACACATGCTTTGTCCTGTCTATATCTTCACAATTCCTTTTGTCAGCACAATCTGAAACCTACTTTCCAGTGTCACCACTTCCCCAAAAGTGAAGAAAATAACGCAATGCAAGTAAAAGTAGGCCTGTCATGACACATTCAAAGAGAGATACAGTTCTACTGAAAAAATCACAATAAACGACAATGTCAAAACTATTAACCTTTATTTAACCTGGTAAGAACCCATTGAGATCGAAACCTCTTTTTCAAGGCTGAAAGGTAACACTCCATGCCTTAATAAAGTGTGAACAAAGACTTAATTCACAGGGAACAAATAGTTTATTAAGAATGATTCAGCTTTAATAACTAATACTCTAACCCTAATGACCCCAACTCTAACCTAAACCTTAACTGAGTAGTTACTAATCCTGAATCATGCTTAATAAACTCTTTAATCATCATGAAGTAAGTTGTTCAAGCTTTATTAAGTGTAAATAAGGTGTAGTTATTATAAAGTGGTACCCTTTTTTCAATTATCTCTTGTTATTAAGTCTCAATCACTGCTTCATCCATCGCTCTGTAAATCCATTATCCATCCAGCACATTGTAGCAGTGGGTCTGTTGTCATTGGGCTAAACCCCTGTGGCATTGTTTGCTTCCTTGTTTTTAATTTAGTTAAATGTTTAAACTATTTTTACATACCAGCTACTCAGTTATACAAATACTGGATTTTTAGCTAAATGAACGTAAAGCATGTTTTTCTGCAGCTTGTTTAGTTTCAGAAAACCACTTCTCTGGTCGATCTGGAGCTTTGTAAATCTGGTGAAATGCTCAGTCTTTCTTCCGCCCTCGGTCTTTTGTACATCCCAGCACATCAATAATCCACATTCTCTCCGATAAACAGCCATTATTAAATTTGGTGCGGCATGCTGGGATTATGCGACGTTATCTTTCAGAGTTCTATTCCAAATACATTGCCAATCATCGCCAAGAATCTATAGAAATACATTTCGTAGATTTAATTGGAATTAGTGAATGCACACATGGAATATTGTTTGTCTTTCTGACTTAAAATGATGAGATTTAAACTTTAATTGGAATTCACTTGCCTGGAGCTTATTTTGCCGTTTTTCTGTTTTGCAAAGCTGTTGTTTGGTGAAGTGCAGTGGGGGTATCTCGCGGGCTTCTTGGCAGTGTCAGGGCTATTATTCACTGTGGTGTTGTTTTGAAAGCGTTACCCGCTGATCTCTCTGAAAGGTTATCTTCTTAAGCCGTAATCATTATTCTTTTATGAGCACTACCTGGGGTCATCGAGGAAAACTCTCACAGACGAGAGTAAAAAGTAAAAAGCTGAAAATCCTCTTTTTAACACAAAATGGACTGTCAGTGGTGGTGTAAAATGAATATGCACCGGCTGGGTCAAACGCACAAAGATAGTTAGAGTAAAAGGGATAAAGATGCTCAAATCAGCTAAAAGTGAAACGTGCGATACGTCTAAATGAACCAGCGAAACAAAAGAGTTATTCTGGGTTTGATCGTAACAATAATGATTTGGATTTCTGTGGCGCCTTCCAAGATACTCCAAGCACATTACATCATATTATTCATTCACTCCATTCTCTGTGAAGCCAAACGAAACATGGAAAATTAACAACTGTTGAGTCATGTGGAATGAAGTAAATAATGAATCAGCAACTGAAACTTGAAACTCATTTCGATTTTCCAATAAAGAGCCAGGATTTGTATGCGGTTTGGGGCACTTTAGGTCAGCTGCACGCTCAAGGATTTTCACACCGACTTTAAATCAAATCAAATCAAATCAAATCAAATCAATTTATTTTTATAATGCCCAAAATCACAACAACAGTTGCCTCGATGGGCCACAGGTAAAAGCAGTTCAGATAACTGTCCCAGAATGCCCCTGTCCTTTGACCCTCCTTCGCGGCGAGGAAAAACTACAAAAAACCCCATGGGAAAAAGTAGAAACCTCGAGGAGAACCACAGTGAAGGAGAGATCCTACTTTGTCCTTTAAAGGACACATGTTATGCAAAATATGCTTTTAAGAGCTTTTCTAATGCTCTATTATTGTTCCTTCATCAAACATACCTGGAGTTGTATTTAGCGTCATTCAGGCTAGTTTGATGCAGCCCGGTTAGAAAGTCTTCTCGCCTGCGAGCGTCTAAAACAGTCCATTCTGAAAGTTTTGCTGTCGTTTATTGAACTTGTAATTCCCTAAAGTCAGACAGCGTCCTGGGAAAGGGCATCGGTACAAAACTTTTTTTTTAATCTAAAAAAAGAGAAAAGGCTTTGTTAAAAAAAAGGTTCTCAAGAGCATGTTTAAAGGCCAATAACCATGCAAACGATGCATCATATTTTTAAGCTTGATTCCACACTTTTCCTCATGTCTATGGGATAAACGTAACAGCACAGTCCTATCACACCACACAGGGTAAGAAACAGCAAGGAAAATCTGTTTGGAGGAGTTCAGTGTGCTAAAACTTGTCTCAATTTACCTTTTCCTCAAAACCTGTCAGACCATTCTGGTCACAGTCTACAACAAGTTACAGAATGGTTCATGGTGTTTAGAGACGTCTTTTAATTCAGCGGTGGATGGCTCACATTAGGACCGGTGTTTTTGCCATGGATGGCTCACATTAGGACCGGTGCTCTTGCGGTGGATGGCTCACATTAGGATCTGTATTTTTGCGGTGGATGGCTCACATTAGGACCAGTGTTCTTGAGGTGGATAACTCACATTAGGACCGGTGTTCTTGCGGTGGATGGCTCACATTAGGACCGGTGTTCTTGCGGTGGATGGCTCACATTAGGATCAGTGTTTTTGCCATGGATGGCTCACATTAGGGCCGTTGTTTTTGCGGTGGATGGCTCACATTAGGACCGGTGTTTTTGTGGTGGATGGCTCACATTAGGACCGGTGTTTTTGTGGTGGATAGCTCACATTAGCACCGGTGTTTTTGCCGTGGATGGCTCACATTAGGACCGGTGTTTTTGTGGTGGATGGCTCACATTAGGACCGGTGTTTTTGTGGTGGATGGCTCACATTAGCACCGGTGTTTTTGCCGTGGATGGCTCACATTAGGACTGGTGTTTTTGCGGTGGATGGCTCACATTAGCACCGGTGTTTTTGCGGTGGATGGCTCACATTAGGACCGGTGTTTTTGTGGTGGATGGCTCACATTAGGACCGGTGTTTTTGTGGTGGATGGCTCACATTAGCACCGGTGTTTTTGCCGTGGATGGCTCACATTAGGACTGGTGTTTTTGCGGTGGATGGCTCACATTAGCACCGGTGTTTTTGCGGTGGATGGCTCACATTAGGACCGGTGTTTTTGCGGTGGATGGCTCACATTAGGACCGGTGTTTTTGCGGTGGATGGCTCACATTAGGACCGGTGTTTTTGCGGTGGATGGCTCACATTAGGACCGGTGTTTTTGCGGTGGATGGCTCACATTAGGACCGGTGCTCTTGCGGTGGATGGCTCACATTAGGACCGGTGTTTTTGCGGTGGATGGCTCACATTAGGACCGGTGTTCTTGCGGTGGATGGCTCACATTAGGACCGGTGCTCTTGCGGTGCTGTAGCGGAGCTGTTGGGGTTACCGGATTTAATAGTGCATTCGTGAGACCACTAATGGTATTACTAAACATTAATTAAGGGAAAAGGCTTCAAATCAGTCATAGTTCATCACAGAGTTGTTTTAAATGACACCAGTTATCCAGTTTTCCTGCCTGGCATGTAATCGTAGGGACTGGTTTTACAACACACCACACACTGGCTTGTGTTCTTTCATTGTTTTGGTACACTGTGTTAAAATGAAAGTAAAACTATCAGAGCTTCAGTTTGTCAACGCTGTCCCTAATGTCTGAAAATCAAATGCTCAACATAAAAGAGTGTGTCGCTTATCTATGTTTGCCAAATGTGTGGTTATTTATATGAAAGCCGTTTTTATCAGCAAGGATTGTTGCAAGGGTTTTGCATGCTAAATCAGTAGAAGTCAGTCTGTCAGCCCTCTGTCGTCCCTAATCGGCTCTTTGACCTGCTGTAGACTGGGACGAGAGTGGTCTGACAACTTGTGGGGCAAAGACAAATTGAATTTGATTGCGAAGTGCACTCGGAGTTCTCGGTGCATGGAAATGTAGTGATGGTGCAATTTCGTTTGAGCTTAGATTCTTCGCCTGAGCCCGACCCTAAATCGAGCTACAGTTGCTTTCATTGAACATCACTCAATGACTCATTTATGATTCCGTCAGTCACCTCTTACTATTCTCTGAAACTCACTGCTGTAAAGCTTGATTTGATCCTCAACTTATCCAAATATAAAAACAACCTACAGCGTCTTTAAAATTCTAATCACAAAGTTGAAGGAGTTTCACTTCCTTCGAGGTTGAAAGAGCTTGGGAGATTAAAGATCTAAATGACAGAGTTCATGAAAGGCCTGGCTCGCTGTAAAACGCTGAATAAATGTTGAATGTTTGAGTAATTTATACCGAGTGGAAAAGTCTGACTTTTGCAAAGCGTTGACCTTCACCTTTTGCAAAAATAATGGCCCTTATGTGAGAAATGCCAGTGTGCATACGGAGCCGGGAGGAGCAGGGAGGAAGACGTTTTCAAATGGTCTCATTCTTAGAGACGTCTGCAGTGGCGGCTGGTGGTCTTTCAAACAGGGGAAGTTATTAGTATATATTTTTTATATATATAATTGCTTACTATAAGGTCCATATAGTTGCCTTGAACTAATCTTATTTCCTTTTCTCTAAATGAACGGTAAAATATAAAATGAACTGTGATATTAACACACTGTTTAATAGATTAAAAAAAGTTAATTAAAGATAGTTAGGCATATAAGACATACTCGGGGTACTCAACTTTATATTGTGTGTTTTCAAGCAAAGAGTGGCTTATATAAGCTGTTGTGTGAAAAATATATATATTTCTGCTCATTGTCTGCATCTCAAGTGTTTCATGTCTCGTCTCGTCAACTAGGAAGTAAGCGTCAAAAGCAGTCGCCAACAATAATATGTATGTGAACGTACAAAAAGGTTTGTGAGAGCTTGGGATGAGCTGCATAGATTTAAACACCGGTTTTATGGTGTGAAAATCAGGTACACTCTGCAGCTTTGGGTCCACAGAGTACTGCAAGACTAATGTCCAATCACAGTTCTACCCACAGCCCTTTGCCTTGGCCCCGCCCCTTCCTTCTGAGAGTCAACACAGTATCCCAGTTCTCTTTAGCAGTGAGGGGCGGGGCTAAGGCGAAGGAGCAGAAGGAGTTTGAGCAAAATGTACTGCAGAGCAAAACTCCCAAATGTAACTAGCAAACAAATATTATGAAAATGTGACTTTTTTGAGCTTTTAGTCGTTTTCTAACATTGTTCCGTCATCAAAAACATACCTGGAGAAGCATTTAGCTTGATTCACGATTGTTTGATGAATGCTCCTTTGAAAATCCTCTCCCTCCAGCACTGAACTCATTCCATGTGCGACGTCATTTAGAATATTTTGCTATTTGAAGTCCTTAAATCATCCCCACACTCGCTCTGAACATTTCTTCCGTCTAATCACGAAAACTATATCTTGCTTACTGCTCTGCATTGTGGGTAGATATTTACATGCGTGTAATTGCCTCTGCAGCCAGTAGATGGAGCCACAGCGAAGTCAAAAATTGATTCTCATAATGCAGTGATAAAGTTATATTTTTCTCTGTGGATGCGTTGTATTTTTAGTTCTAAACATCACATGTCAAGATGAAGACACTCAAGAGCAGCTTTAAAGGCTAATAACAATATGAAAAATGCATCATATTTTTCCTTTAATAGCATTTAAGAAGTTATTGCTCTTCTTTTGTGTGTTTGGAGCAGTGGTCTGACAGAGGAGAGAGGAGACGATGAGGCAGAGGTGGAGATGCATGTATTTCTAACAGTTGCACGGTGTCTTGTCATGGTAATTAGCACTTTTAACTAAAGCATCCTATATATAACTACAGCATCAGTCTCTTTGAGTTCACAAGCAACATTTAATTAATACAGTATTATCATCAGAGAGTTTTGTCACTCAGTTTGTTATACACCATATCTAAGGACAAATTCTTTACCTATTTATTCATGAATTGACCTAAAATGTAGCCTATGATATCTGTTTATTATAAAATTATATGAAATATGTATTCGAATTTTGGAATCTGCCTGGAGGAACTCTCTCTCTACTCTAGATGAACTATTCCTCATCTGCCTGGAGGAACTCTCTCTACACTAGATGAACTATTCCTCATCTGCCTGGAGGAACTCTCTCTACACTAGATGAACTATTCCTCATCTGCCTGGAGGAACTCTCTCTACACTAGATGAACTATTCCTCATCTGCCTGGAGGAACTCTCTCTACACTAGATGAACTATTCCTCATCAGCCTGGAGGAACTCTCTCTACTCTAGATGAGCTGTTCCTCATCTGCCTGGAGGAACTCTCTCTACACTAGATGAACTGTTCCTTATCTGCCTGGAGGAACTCTCTGATGAACTGTTTCTCATCTGCCTGGAACCAAACAAGGGCTTTCCCCAGTTCTAAGTTCTGTGCTTTCAGCCCTCTTTTTAAGGGGTGGGGCTAAGGGGAAGGGGTACAAATGAGACTTTAGACTGGGCCCCAAACCAGGTCTCAAGGTCAGACACAAAACCTGACTGATTCGGTTTACTTTTGGCACAGTTTGTCTGCTTCTGCTGTTGTGTTTGAATAGGCAAAGCAATCATAATGGTACAATGTGCAGATCAACACACTTAAAACAACTCACTCAGGCCCCTTTCATTCATCTAAATATGGATCTCTAAATGTGACCTGACAACGCATATTTAAGTTTAGATAGTGAGAGCAAGGGTTTGTGTCTGTAGCCTGTCTGTGGCTAACGCTAACAGGATCAACATGCTAAAACCTAGAAACAGCTCAAAATACAAACACTCAGACATCAGGGACATCTTTTGCAAAATCATCTTTTATGAGCCTTAAACTTTGTTACAACCGTGTTTGCTCATAGTTGCTTTACTCAAAGTTGTATTTGGCACGATTCCTGCATGTTTGAGTTAATCCTGTATTGTCCTGCAGTTCTCGGACAATTCCCTCCTATCCCCGCCCACATCTCGGTACTTAGTGTAATTATTTAAAAGTGATACATGTAGGGTTCTAAGATATCAAGACTGAAAACACATACATGAAAATCTGTTGCTTGTTACAAAGGCCGTTAATCCTCATTGCAATTTTGAACAGGAAGTCAAGGCCCTGTTTTAAGCCATTTAAGATTAATATTTACAATGAGCAAAAAGTATGATCTCTTTTAGTAATAGCTTAATTATACCTGAAAAAGCATGTCTCCCTAAGTCCATCTCTGCCTCCTCTGTAGCTCCACACAGACAGCGAGAAGAGCAAGCGGCTATACCAGACAACCAAGAGCTGCAGCTGCCAATCAAAAGTACAGCTGAATGCCGCCAATCACCACCAATCAGCATTCTTAACACGGACCGCTTTTAAAAGTCACACCGCGCACTCGGAACCTGGTTACGCCTTGGATTGCGGCGTTCATGCATGCACAATGAATCTCTCTCGTCAGTATCTTGTGAGAAAATCTTACCACAGGCTCTGCGTTTTATTACTATTCATACTCCGCCTGGTATTGACCGAGAATGGAGTTTATAGAGCTGCCGCGCATTTCCAGCAGCGTCAGCACTTCGATCTGGACTGACTCGAAAGGTGAGAAATGAATGCGTTGAGGGAAATGAACGCATTGGGAAGATGATAACGAAGCTCTGGTGCAAAGACCCCGGCAGGGAATGACGAGCGATGGCGAGATAGGACACCTACAGACTCTGGTGGTGGCTCAAATAAAAATATGAAAACGGACTAACCCTGAGCAACAGTGGTGTGAAGGAGGGCTGCGTGAGCTGAACAGCTGACGGGAGTTAAAGAAAAAATATTCAGCATTTTTCATATTGCTGTTAACCTTTAAACATGCTCTTGAGTACCTTAAATTTGCCATCTCATGTTTTAAAACAATCTAGTGAAGTTAGCGCTGAAAAGACGTTATGGTGCGGATTTGCTGCAGCAGTTTTCGTGTTTAGAGGCAGAAATGCTCAGAACGAGTTTAGTGATGATTGAATGACTTAAAACAGTGGAATATTCTCTGATAAGTGACGCAGATGGTCTGAAAATATGTCCGAAAATCCTGGAAGTTCAGCAGGAAGTGTGTTTGACACTCAGAGGGGGGGAGGATTTTCTAATAAACATTCCTCAAAACAGCGTGAATGCAACTGAATGCTACTTCAGGTATGTTTTTGATGATGGAATATTGTTAGAACACGGCAGAATCAGTGTCCTTTAAGAGCTCATGGCGTGTTGACACAACATTTGTATCAGTGATTGGTCTCATCAGTGTTCACATTCTGTTAAATGAACTGAAAGTCTAGATGACAGGTTAGATGTCATATTTCACTAAAACGTAGAGAACGTTATTGTATTTAAGATTTTACTAAACATTTTGACTGTTTATCTCCAGTTTGACAAGAGTGAGAGACTTAGACAAGATCGGCCAAACATTTAATCTCTGAATATGGTTCTGCCGGCGTGCTCCTGAGGTCTCTTCAGGAACCAGACGTTCTGGAAGCAGCTGTGAAACATCTGAACAGTGAGCTGAGAGCCTTCCAGAACCGGCCTAAGTCTGCCCTTTCCCGCTTCTTCTCTGGAGTGAGGAGGGCCTCCACTCGCCGTTAAACAATCAGAGAAGGACCAGCATTTTAACCATTTTGGAGGAAGTCCTAGTGATTTTCTTCAAGATGTGTTCAAGTGCATTAACATCACATCGGTCCAACATTCATTTGGTTTAATGGGCTCAATTGGTCTGTCATACAGGGGGGACCAGCACGCCACACTTTAGAAGGAATGTTTCTTTTCTTCATGATGTGTTGAAGTGCAGTAACATCACATCGGTCACATGGTAGGAAAGATTTCAAAGGAGTCACTTGGACAATTGAAGCGTTTAAACGACTGTCGGGGAGTGATTATTGAAAATCATTTCCGGATGGCCACAACTCGAGTTCAAAAACATTGTCCAAATGACTTTTCTTACCATGGACCCCTCCTGGTTAAATGAGGGACTCACCAACATATGTCCCACTGCTATGTTTCATAATTGGATGTGTTTAAATAAAATATATGCAGAACAGCAATTCATTATTATTTTTTCGATATGATTCAATATTTTTTGTGTTTATGTGTCTTAAATGTGCTTTTAACATGCAATTTAATGTAGGGTCATGTTTAGTGCAGTGGTTCTCACTATTTTCTATAGGAGAGCCACATTGGCAAACCAAAGATTCCTTGTATTCCTCGTACTTTTTGATTTTTGCTCTGAGTACCTTTCATTTGTGTGTTCCGTTTCCCCGGCTCCTCCCTCTCATCATCTTTGTGCAGACTTTGGTCGAGCTTCTGCTTTGTTTCCTCAGTTGTCCTTCCTACGCTCTGTGTCCTTCCACCTGTATTTTGTCGTCTTTTGATTAGAAATCGATCCACTTTTTTCGTCTTGATGCTGTTATTTGACGCGCGCTAACTTCAGTTGAAGCGTTAGATGCACAGCAGTCACAAGTGCTGCTGTTGTAACTCTGTGTGAACATTTGAGCTCAGTACACAACATTCACAAATAAAACAGAAATAGGATGGAAATGTGTTATTTGCGCCATATTTAGGAAGATGATTTATCAATTTATTTTGTATATCATTATAAAATAATACATGATTACACGAGCCGCCAATTAAGGCTTGGAGAGCCAATGAGCCAATGAGTAACAGTGGAGAGACCATCATTTCAGATGCTTAATACTAAATGTAGGGATACTTCAAAAGTATTCTGACACTTGTGTGAAAACCAGTGGTGACCCAGCAGCTTATCGGGTTGTTCCACCATGCTTTTGTATATCTTTGTTTATTGTTTTTGCCATTATTTCTCTCTAGATGTTGCAACAAATATAACAATTCTTAGTGTTCAATCCTGAGTGATATGTTTAGAACAGCTGTTTCATCAAAGCTGCTGGAACAGCACTGTCCACTTCATGTAAAGCCTAAAGCTGTAAAGCACTACACACAAATTTTGAATATACTAGAGCAGGTCTGGGCAAACTTTTTGACTCAAGGGCCACTTTGGGGGGCCACTTTCGGGGGCCGGACCATTTACAGTTTGGATGTTGTTAAGTAAAGTATATTACACACATACTGTTACACATAGATTGAATGCCTAAAATACACAAAAAACTACAACTGAATAGCAAAAATCATTAGATTTATTTATTTTAGTGCAAACAGTGCTGTTGGTCACTCTTTTTATCCAATGCATCAAAGTGTGGTGTTATTCTAGTGGTGGCTATTCTCAAAAGTGATCTTAAATGAACAAGAAACTGCAGTCTCAATAACTATAAAAAGACAAAAGTGTCATACTTAACTCATAAAAATGTTTTATGAAATGCTTTGCAGGCCGAATCAAAATGTCAAAAGGGCCGCATGTGGCCCCCGGGCCTTAGTTTGCCCCCGTCTGTTCTAGAGGGTGCACACTACACGACTGGACTGAGTGTGACCACAGAGAGACTGGCTCCACACTCAACAACTAATGGTAATAATAATAATGTGATTTATACAGCGCTTTACATGACGCTCAGAGACGCCTCACTTTGCATTATTCATTCACTCCAAGGTGGTAAGCTACAATTGTAGCCACAGCTGCCCTGGGGCATCATCGGCCCCTCCAACCACGACCAATCATTCACACACTTTCATTCACTTTCATTTTAAGGACACCACAACATGTCCTCCTCCTGCACTGACAGCAGGTTTGGCCAACCACCCGCCCCAAGAGGGTCACAGACATGACTCTGTACAGGACGTCCCCCGCATGCATTAACAAAAACAATGTTGTAATAATCATTTGAGTTTAGCAATTTAATGCTTTATTTTGGCTAATGTTTTTTTTACCTTCTTTTTGGGGTTTTTTTGTAGGCAAAGAGAATACTAAAATGCTGTTTGATTTGAGTGTAATCAATAGTTTGTTTATTTATTTCTTCAATATTTAATGAGTAAAGGCTGTTGTGAGTGAACACAGTGCGTGTGTTTCCTGACGTGATGCTCCTGCTCTGGTTAGAAGTGTAAAGTCATGTGTGATGTGCCCTTTCCCAGTGTACGTTTGCTGTTTGTGCATGGACAGCAGGCTCATGCATCACTGTTGTCATTGTTTGTGCTTCTCTCTCTCCTGAAAAGATGAGCCCAGATGCTCAGTGTCTCCTCTGCTTCTTTTCATACAGTCTGCTGTACCAGAGTGCGTCCAAAATCAGCTTTAATGTGCGTACGACAGGTTTTTATGATTTTCTAATTTTGACTTTATTCAGTGTATTAATACCTTGTGTAAATACATATTATAGTTTTACACCAATCAGGTCGCTGTTTGTGGAGAAAAGTTGAAAAATCTGTTGACAATTACAGGAAGTAAAAAAATTGATGACATCACGCTGGGGAGTCAAAGGTTATGCATAATTTACACAAAATAAACTACTTTTTTGACCCTTTAAACTTTGATTCAACAAAATAAAGGTGTTCACATGTGTTTTTCTTTGTCAAATAAACAAAATCTGTGACATTAGAGGAGTTTTGGCCAATGTACAGTGTGGTTGCTATGGTAATTTCCTAGTGTGATGTCATACTTTACAACCAGGAAGTAAAATTTAAAACCTAAAAAACAGCTAAACTGGGGTTAAATTTGTAAAGATTTTAGCAGAAATTTGAATATTTTTATGTTAACTGCATTTTAGTGAAATGTGTATTTCAACCTGTCATAGGCCCTTTAAAATTCAAAAATGTCTGAATGACTACAACTCTTTGCACGCTTCACACTTTTCAATTCAAACGTGAGTTCAGTTGTACCAACTCTACACGACGAGAGTAAAGCAGCTGTGACTGTCTTCACTGTGTCCTCGCCTTCAGACGCTCCTTCTGATAATCTAATGACAGCTTTAACCGCACTTTACAGAAACATGACTGATCCAGCTGAGCCTCTCCCTCTCGGCCTCTTCCACACTCCACACCACCAGGGCCTCAACAATACTTTTTTTATTTCTGTTTCTATTCTTTTTTAACCTTGATGGTTTGAAGTGTGATTGGCAGAAGCAGCTCAGGAGGTGGAGTGCTCAAAGCCCACATGACAGGTTTTCATGTTTTTCTAATTATGACTTAGTTGGTGGGAGGGCATCTGTGGTCAATTGTTTAAATGGATCATAGCTTGAAGTTAAAGTTTGACAAATAACAACACATTGTTGAAAATTCTGGAACAATTAAACCAACACCAACAGTTTAAATGGTCATTCAACAAAATAAAGGCGTTATCAAACATTATTTGTCAAACCATAAACATTGTGTAATGTATATGGATTTTAGCCCCTGTTTCCAAAATGGTTGCCAGGTAACAGTCGTGGAATTACCTCTAACTAACCTCCAACCAGGAAGTATCATTATAAACTTAAAAAAAACTGTCAAACGTTGAACAAAATGTTTAGTCAAATCTTAAATACAATCATGTTCACTACATTTTAGTGAAATGTGTGGCCTAATCTGTCCCATAGACTTTAACTTACCACAGGGAGGTTAGTGGTGTACATTCTTATTATTTAACACTGTCCTCTTGCATCTGCTGAGCTCCATTTTCGAAAAGACGAAAGCACAAAAAAGTCAAAAAAGAAACTGAGCAAGTAACTTCAGTCCAAAGTGTGTTTTTGCACACGGCACAGACCCCAAGCCACGGGTCATGAATAATTAAAATCATCCCACAAATGTGCAGTTTAATTAATATGATGAATTATTATATTTTAAGAATTCCCCTGTGGTCTTCAGGCTCTCGTCTGTAGTTTCTCACCACGAGCACTTGCTATGCTAATATCCATTACTTTGAGGCACAAAAAGTCCCCCTGCTAAATTATGGAGATATGATTTCTCCGGTTGCCTTCATTTGGACTAATATGTTTATGATGCTGAAGGAGCTATTCACAGTTTTGATATCAGACCATTGACTTTAATTGCTAGTGCTACGAGGCAAAGGAGAAGAGGCTAATTGCTCGTCACCAAAGTCCCAGCTGCCAGTTTTGCCAGCAGAGTTTTATGACAACCAAAACTTTGGAGTTAAGCCTGAATCTCATCAACTCAATGCATAATAAGGCAGGATTAAACAAACGCACACAGCAGATGACCACACGACAAACTGTACGAGTCTGTCACACAGATGACCACACGACAAACTGTACGAGTCTGTCACACAGATGACCACACGACAAACTGTACGAGTCTGTCACACAGACGCCACACGACAAACTGTACGAGTCTGTCACACAGATGACCACACGACAAACTGTACGAGTCTGTCACACAGATGACCACACGACAAACTGTACGAGTCTGTCACACAGATGACCACACGACAAACTGTACGAGTCTGTCACACAGACGCCACACGACAAATTGTACGAGTCTGTCACAGCTATAGACTGACCAGACTCCAACACATCCTGGTCACACGTTAAATATCTGTCATGGCAAAATGACAACACAGTTCAGGACTCTGGGTTTATGGTCCTAATAATTACGTCACATTCACAGACGCCATGGCAACCCTTCACAGCTCAACAGCAGCCCACACACACATATACACATACACACATACACACACACGCACACACACACACACACACACACACACACACACATACACACATACACACACACACACACATACACACACACCCACACACATACGCACATACACACACACACACATATACACACACACACACACACACACACACACACACACATATACACACATATACTTCCTGTTACTGAAGAGTGCAGACGCTTTTCCTTGCTGCTCCTGCTTGCTACAGCTGTTTTCTTATTTATTTTGCTTTTAAATCAATTTTTTTCCTCTATAAATCTTGGATTATGACTTTTCGAAGGAAACCAAGGATTTTAAGATAATTTTTTACATTTTTAACAAACCATCTGACGAGCCAGCGACATGTCCGGGGAGAGAAGTCAAACAAACTCTTGTGAACGCTGTCGGAAATATCAACAAGAAATAATTGAGCTACAAGCACGGATATTCGCTCTAGAATCTGAAAAAGGACTTCACGATACAATTCCAGTGTCACCGAGGGGTAAGAAGTCTACATATCTTTCAAGAAAAGCTACTAAGCTAAAAGACCAGCCGGGTACATCTTGGGTCAAACTCGGTGCAAAACCAAAACGATACAAAGCTAATGTAAAGTCGCCTGCTATACAGCTTACAAACAGATTTTTGCCGCTATCAGAGACTGAATTTACAGAACGAGAAAACTGTAGCCTCCATGATGTTGATAAAAAGCAGCAGAAAGACAGACAGTCTGTGCCAAACGTCAAGGACAGTGACACACTCTTGATAGGAGACGGTGCTATCAGTCGTACATGGAAGAATGAAAACATGTAGCTTCCCCAGCTGCACAGTTTCTGAGATTACGTCACTGCGTCCTAACGTACTGTCCACACACAGAGGAGTTAATAAGCTGATTGTACACGTGGGTGCAGTGGACATCTGAAAGGAGCAGACTGAAGTTTTGAAAAAAGACTTCATGAAGTTATTTGAGGAGCTTGATAAAGTAGAAATCAAAACATTCATCAGTGGACCTCTTCCAAATATTGACAGGAAGATCAACAAGTTTAGCCGGCTGTTTCAATTGAACACTTGGCTGTCCAAAGAGTGTGCACCTAGAGAATTGCACTACATTGAGAACTTCTATCTGTTCTGGAAACGAGAGGACCTGTTCAGGGGAAGGGGCCCACATCTGTGCAGAGGTGGAGTGAGGGCGCTGACAGAGAACCTCCTCCACGCTCTCAGGCATCAGAATGGCCGTGGACAGTGTCGTGAACAGATAGTTCGAGAAGAGAGGAATGAGAGAAGAACTCCGGATCAATCAGCCAGAGACCAAGTCAATCACACATCAGCAGTAACAAAACAGCTGACTCCACAAAAGGATTTATCAACAGCAGCTCCACCAGGCCCAGCAAAGGATTCAGCTCCAGCTGCTCCAAAATCACCTACACTGCCTCCAGTAAAGAGCTCATCAGCTGCAGCACCACAAAGATCTCCACCGCCCCCAGTGAAGGGTTCAAGCTCAACATCCGTCCCCCCTCCCTCGGGGTCCTCATCACAGGCAATGGACCGGTCAGTGACAGGCCCAGCAGCTGCCCTGTCACCACCCCTACCCTCAGACCAGTCCTGGGTCCCCCCTGCAACATCTACTCCCACTCAATCATCACTCTCCTTTTCATCTCCACCTTCACCCAGGGACCTTCCCAACCATCTTGAAAGTCTGATCAAATCAGGAGTAAAGATGGTTCCACTCACACCTAATTTAGCAAGATCAAGAGTTCTGATGTCAACAATGATGAACTCTTCCCCCAGACAAATCTGTGCCCACTCATACCACCCAGGAGCTTCAACTCTCCTGCTTCACCAAAAAACGACCTGCACCTCCACCCCTCGCCACCTGGTCCATCACGCAAAGCTCCCCAGCTCTCCCCCACTCCCAAACCCCTCCAGGTCTCCCCCATCGCCGCCCTCCCCACCTCCCCCAGAACTGTTATCTCCCATAGCTAGGATGCAGTGGGTCTCAGCGTTGCCGGGACTTATGGTCATGAAAACGGTCAAACAAACCCGGGCCCTGTGTTATATCTGTAGGCACGACACACAGACTGGAGAACAGAAGGACAGTTAGACTGTCCAATCTTAGAAATTTAATTCATATTCCTGTGAAAAGATAACGCTCCAGTCACATTGAAACCAATCTGAAACGAGCTGTGCTTAATCTCAGATCATTATGTAACAAATCACTTTTAATTAATGATTTTATATCTTCTTATAATCTTGATTTTATGTTTTTAACTGAAACATGGCTTGACAAAAACACGGGGGATGTAGTTCTAATAGAAGCGACTCCACCTAGCTTCAAGTTTGAATCTGAAACACGCGACGACAAAAAGGGTGGAGGTGTCTGTGCAGTTTTTAGGGATAAAATAGTTACCCAGAGGTTGTCTTTTGGGTTGTTTTCATCATTTGAGTATTTATCTTTTAAAATGGAGCTAAAACAGTCTCCCTCCATACTCTACATTGTCCTGTACAAGCCCCCCCAGCACTGCCAAGGTTTTATTGATGATTTTACTGAGATGCTTTCAGTTGTATGCACAGACTTTGACGGTTTGGTCATTACAGGTGATTTCAATGTTCACGTGGATAATGTTTGCGACAGAAACGCTAAAGAGCTTGATGCTGTCCTTGAAACCTTTGGTCTTACTCAGCATGTGAGTGGCCCCACTCACAGCAGAGGACACACTCTGGACCTGCTAATTACAAAAGGGGTTAATATCAGTGTTGCCAGATTGGGCGGTTTTCCGCCCAATTGGGCTCCTTTTGTTGGCTTCGGGCGGAAAAAAATAGAGTTGGGCGGGTGCATATATTTTGGGCTATTTTTGGATGTCTCAGGCGGGAATTTGAAAATGCAAAATAGATTAATATCGTCATAAATATGTGTGTATTATTGATTGAGTTGTTGATATAATATTACATAGAATAGAATAAATTACAGAAATTGAATATTGAATGGTTTGCAATAGTGACATTGGTTGTGCTGGTTGTCAGTCAAAATGTCTAATCGACCTCTGATTGGATGGAAACAATAAACACCGGCTCAGTCTGCGCACACTCGGGTTTGGCGCTGGGTCCTGCTTATAACGTTTAGGGTTTAAGGCGAGGTCAGTTTATCTCACGGCTGGAGAGGAGATACAGGATTTAAAACAAGATTTCCAAATGGGGGAAATACAAAAAAGTATATTGGAAGTAATGGGAGAACCAGGCCGAGCTGAAAATGTGGATTGCCCCAGTTCTGGAGAATGAGTCCAAAGCATGCTACACGTATTAGAATTCTGATATCCAGTTTGCACGGGACTAAAGTCTATATGACAAGTTCTCATTATATTCAAATTATGGCTTAGTTTGGTGGGAGGCACTTGTGGTAAATATTTAGCAGTTTTACATTTTTGAAGTACAGTTCCAGAAGAAATTTTGATAAATAAAAGTTTAAAATTACAGGTGTGTGTCATCAAAATGTGACCTACAGTTGAAAATAAATAGACAGTTAACACTATAAATGTTATGAAGATTGTCAAACAGATGACAAAATAGGCAAAATGTGTAGTAAAATCTTAAATACAATCATATTCAGTATATATTAGTTAAACATGTCTAACCTGTCAACTTTAAACGCACCACACAATCAGAAATTGGTACTGTATAGTTGCCAAATAAGGAGGGCTAAGGGCCCGACTGTGGTCTATATGTTTATCTGGGTGTGTGCCGTTGGTTTGTTCATAATTTTACGGTTGCAACTGTGCTTTGTATGCCATTTAAATAGTAATTTTGGAAAGTTTATAATTTGGGCTGGTTTTCATTGATCTTGGCGGGTTTTATGTGGACTTTGGGCGGGAAACTGTCAGTAAAATCTGGCAACACTGGTTAATATTTCAAACGTAAGTGTGGTCGATGTGGCACTGTCTGATCATTTCTGTGTTTTCTTTGACCTGTCTGTTATTCCCAAATCACCGACTGGTCCTGCAGTTGTTCGGAGGAGACACATAAATGACAGCACAAGTGCGCTCTTCATGGAAATGATAAACTTTGAAAATCCTTCATGTTCAAATGTTGACAACTTTTTAAATTCTGTTACATCTAATATCTTGAATGTTCTGGACACCATTGCTCCTATGAAGGTTAAAATGGTTAAAAATAAGCAGAAGGCGCCATGGAGGAATAATGAGACAGTCAGGGCACAGAAAAGGGAGTGCCGCAGGGCTGAGCGAAAATGGCGCAAGTCAAAGCTCCAGATTCATAAAGAGATTTATAGAGAAAGGTTGTACATGTACAACCTCATTTTATGTAAAACAAGGGAAGGATTTTTTTCTGAAATAATTGGAAATTGCAGTAATAACTCGCGTGCTCTGTTTGCAACAGTAAACAGACTAACAAACCCTCCAATTCAGCTGCCTAAAGAAGAGCAGTCTTGATGCCTCAGAACTGAAAAATTATCGGCCATCTCAAATCTGCCATTTTTAGGCAAAGTCCTCGAAAAGGCTGTTTACCAACAGCTCACTGACTTCCTCTTAATAAACAACTCATTTGATGTTTTCCAGTCAGGTTTTAGACCTCATCACAGCACTGAGACTGCCCTTATCAAGGTGACAAATGACATCCGCCTGAACACTGACGCAGGCAAAGCCTCAGTCTTGATTCTGTTAGATCTGAGCGCTGCTTTTGACACTGTCCATCATGGGATCCTCCTACAGAGACTAGAGGACTGGGTGGGCATCACTGGCACCGCCCTAAATTGGTTGAAGTCCTACCTTGAGGACAGAGAGTACTTTGTTGAGATTGGTAACTGTGTCTCAGACCACGTGAGCTTGACCTGTGGGGTGCCCCAAGGGTCAATCCTGGGACCCCTTCTGTTCAACCTCTATATGCTGCCCTTAGGTCAGTTAATACTCAGCACAAATGTGTCTTATCACAACTACGCAGACGACACTCAGATCTATGTCTCACTGACGGCAGGTGAATATGGACCAGTGGATTCACTCTGTCACTGCATCCAACAGATCAGCTTGTGGATGCAAAACAATTTTCTTCAGCTAAACTCAGACAAGACTGAAATCATCGTCTTTGGGCCGCAGAAACAGAGAGAAAGTGTCAGCAGTCACCTCCAGTCTCTCGCTCTAAAACCGACAAATCAAGTTAGAAATCTGGGGGTAATAATGGACTCAGACCTGAACTTTAACAGCCACATCAAATCAATAACATCAACAGCCTTTTACCACCTAAAAAACATTGCCAAAATTAAAGGTATAGTGTCTAAACCAGACTTGGAGAGACTTATTCATGCATTTGTCTCCAGTAGGTTAGACTACTGCAACGGCCTGTTCACTGGCCTCTCCAAACGAGCTGTAAAACAGCTGCAGTACATCCAGAACGCTGCTGCTCGGGTCCTGACAAGAACCAGGAAGTACGATCACATTAGTCCTGTGTTCAGGTCTCTGCACTGGCTTCCTGTGGCTCAGAGAATTGACTTTAAAGCAGCTCTGCTTGTGTTCAAGTCTCTCCACGGCCAAGCACCAAAGTACATCTCTGACATGTTAGTGCCATATGAACCATCTCGCAATCTGAGGACCTCAGGGAGGGGCCTCCTGCTGGTGCCTAGAGTCAGGACTAAACATGGGGAATCAGCATTTCAGTTTTTTGCAGCTAAAATCTGGAACAGTCTCCCCAAAGATGTGAGACAGGCCTCCACTCTGGCAATGTTTAAATCCAGGGTAAAAACAGTTCTGTTTAGACGTGCATACGACTGAAAGATCTATCTGCACTCTGACCTTTTAAAGCACTCTCTTTTAAAATGATTTAAAAATGATTTTAAAATGATTCTGTGTGTCTTTTTGTGTTTTGTGATTTTAATGCAACTTTTCCTGTTTATGTAAAGCACTTTGAATTGCCCTGTGTACGAATTGTGCTCTACAAATAAACTTGCCTTGCCTTGCCTTGCCATATACACACACACACATACACACACACACACACGCACACGCACACGCGCACACACACACACACACACACACGGCCCTGCCGTGTGAATTCTACGATTTCACAGACCTCCATCTGGACGGTGTGTCGCTGTTGGGTTTGAGCCGCTGTGTGGTGGACCAATCACAGTGCAGCATTGTGGTTTGTGCTGGACCAATCACGGAAGTCAAAAGGACAAACCTAAACAAACATGGCGGCGCCGAAGGACATACTTGGGCCTGTTTCAACACATTTACAGACTGTTTTTGCTTTTGAAAACGTGCCATAGAAGTGCTTTGTGCATTTGAGGACGGGAAGAAGTCTGTGCTTTTCTCTCTCTGGATTTCTTGATTTCTTGTTCCGCTTTTGCGACGCTGCGACCAATCAGTTCAAATACACATTTTCCCAACGGCTTTCGGTGAGAGCCTGTCCAGATTGATAATGTGTAGAAGTAAATCCACAGGGACACACATCAATCTGGGGTAAGCAGGTTACATCACAGAATAATTGCACTGGAACAGAAAGATAAAACTATTATTTTGAACTTTCTTCATGGAAACACAGAAGTTGTATTCCATATTGTGGAACATTATAGACAAAAGAACAAACTCAACATGGAAACAAGAAGAAGGAGGCCAAGCACGAGTCAGATAGATGCAAGCCCACTGGAGACAGCTGTTCTTTTCTACGTCTTTCGGTGCAGTCAGTGTCTTTTAAAAACAGCTTCAATCAACCAGTAGCCAATCAGAACACTGCTTTCAGCTCTGTCATTGATGCAGCAGTCTTATCACAAAGGGCTGCTTTTACAACATATTCTTTGGTGGAAAACACAAAATTAACTCATTAACAAAATCTGTTTGACCTGTTTGGCGGTTCCTCTCTGATTACATTCCCTTATCGCTGCCCAAGCACCACTGGTTGGGAAACAGTGGCATGCCAGATCTTGCTTCTTTTTTTTTCCTCCTTAAGCACTGCAGACACAGGTCTTAGTAGGACTCCATTTGGTCGGGAAAAGTGCTCCTTTTCCTTGCACTTCTTCACCGACTCTCTTGATAACTTCCATTGTGAAACATATCTCCTTTTAAAACATCTCCTCTCCAATCGTGTCCCTTTTATATCCTTTCTCAGTTCATTTTACTGAAACCTTTAGCCCGCGTGTTGCTTTCACCCAAATAACTCAAAACACCCTGGTATTTTTGTTCGGCTTAGCTTTTGGTTGCGTTTTAACACAGCAGGGGTCTCGACGTCGCCCCCCTCCTGCTATTTTGGAGTAATTTGAAGTCCTTTGGCTGCGCTGCTATCACACAGAAGACAGTTGTTACTCCAGCTCATGCAACCGCGGGATAATGATAAAGAGCAGCCGGCGGGGCCAAGTGACAAGCGCCTTCAAATGATTAATTAAGAAACACATCCAGAGAACCGGGACAGGCGTCTTTGTTGCAGTATTTCCACGTTTCAGGGTTGGTGAGAGGAAAGGGAGGCGCACCGAGCTGAGGCTGGAGAGTTACGGCAGATTTCTTTACGTTTTCAGAAAAATACCTGAGCAGTGCAGTGGTTCACGGGAAGGTCACCGGCTCCCACACCCTGAAGTCACATTAAAGGACATAGATTCTGCACTGCTTGTTTTTGGCCTCAAATAGTTGTCATTCGGGTCTGTGTTTCCTAAAACGTCTGACTAAAATGAGCCTCATTTCAAACTGAAGCTGTTTCTGAACCCTTTGGAGCACAAACTATTGTCTGGACTCTTTGTGAAGCTCAGACTCTGTAGTTTTTGCCTCTGGTGTTGGATTTACTCTGATCACAAGTGGAATCAAGTTCTGCAAAGAGGAAAACCAACATTTAAAGTCCGCCTAAATTTTCTTTGTTAAATATATGAAGAGGTAAAGCTGTAGATTTTGCCTGACTGACACTAGTTTGGGATTTTGTGGTGTTTTGACAGTTCCTCTTTCAAAACTGAAGGTATTGGACTAAAAAGGAGTTTTAGGGACTTGTAATAAAGTTTAAAATAATTCCGGGCAGCTGAATTTTTGTGTATTTCTTTTTATTTGTGGGTTTGGACTACAAACCGACTCTAATTCATCCCAGAATAATTGATTTGACTCTATTTTAGAGGGTTACAGCCTTCTTTTCATATTTAACATGTCCAGCAGCTTGATAGTTTCCTTTTATCAGATGGAAGATAAAAAAAAGGAATAAATTAACAAGAAGTCCAGCGATCCAGAATCACATGCTCTTGTCTTGACTTTTATATTTCATGTTCAGAATTAGAAATAACTGTGTAAAAGCCTGTGTAAAGAAAACACACACTGAGTTGCATCATTCTTCTCCCTCGTCTCCGACAGGTTACATGGACTAAACAAACATGAACTATCTTAAGTCATGTTTCCATTAGTGCGGTACGGCGCGGAGCAGGACGGTCCGAGGGGTTTCCACTGAACAAAAGTGAACCGTACCGTTTGAGGGTCTGAAGGGGCCTGAGAGGTACTGGCTCCCAGAGGATGCAGCTCGCTTTAGGTCGGAGCGGTTTATGATTGGACGAGAGAGAACAAAAGAGAACGCAGAAAAAATGGTGTATTTCCAGAGACGATAACTTTGTTTGCTGAGCCGACAGAGTTAGCAAAAGAAAGCTAGCACGTGTTAGCGTCAGATGTTTCCTGTTTACGATGCATGGCACTCGCATTTAGACCCAAAGTCATATTTTTTCAGTGCATAAGGCAGCTAACTCTGTCCAAACCCAACACATTTCATACAGACATGTTAAACGTGGCGTAGAGGCTCAGAAAAGTGAAATAAATGCAGAAAAAGCACATGAATAAAACGGAATCTGTAATTGTTTACGCTCGCTTTATCCACGTCTTACAGCGCCACAAACGTGTAATTATGAAACTTATTTGTACTAATCAGAGAGATCGGCCGCATGAACAAAAAGTGTAATTCAGATACGATTTAGATTTTATTTATGAAGAAAGCCATGGTGATATTTGGGTGATGTCAGTTGCTCACGTAGCGGCCCCTGTGAGCTGGACCTCTGCAGGAAACACAGTCCACCATTAACAGAACCAAGTGAACCAGGTCTAGTGGAAAAAGGGCTTCAGTAACATAGCCAGCATGCAAATCTAAGCATGCAGTTGTGATGAATGCAAATTGACATATAAAATGCTCAGAATGCGTCTGGTGATGACTTATGGACTGCACAGGAGACCTCCAGATCTATACTAACAAATGCACAAAGGGCCACGATGTGCATCTCTTTGAAAAACAAAGTAGTCTGTATTCATCCTAAAATAGACCAAAGTATGTCCTCCTGTGCCGTGATGTTTGGTTCTGTTGGATTGGCATCTGCCCAAACCACAAGGCCAAAATAATTAGGGCATAATTACTGAACTCCCCCCCCCCCCCTCAAAAATGCATTTTTAAGGGACGCTGCATGTGAATGGGAAAAAATCTTACATTTAAAGATATCAATAGTAAACTTCTCGTGTAGTTTTAAGAAGTAAGAAAAAAATGTATTACAAGTTTTTATCATGTCATGTTTTCCTTTTGAAATAAGGCATTTTATGTGTAAAAATGGACAAAAATACACATATTTGGGACATAAATCTGGAAACATTTCTTGGTTCATTTTGTACTATTAGTTTAAAGAAAAATGTGCAGAAATGATCTTGGATATTGTATTTACTTTTTATAGATTGGACTGAAAATTGACCTAAAAATTCAAATTTCACCTATTTTTTTTTACTTCAAACTTTAATAAATCAAATCAAATCAAATCAATTTATTTTTATAATGCCTAAAATCACAACAACAGTTGCCTCGATGGGCCACAGGTAAAAGCAGTTCAGATAACTGTCCCAGAATGCCCCTGTCCTTTGACCCTCCTTCAGGAAAAACTACAAAAAACCCCACGGGACAAAGTAGAAACCTCGGGGAGAACCACAGTGAAGGAGAGATCCTACTCCCACGGACGGACAGGCTGCAGATGAACTAGGACTGACATCCACTTGGACTGAACCAGAACCACTCAAGAGGGAGGTGGCTTTAAAGAGTTCCTCCAGGCGGACGAGGAGCAGTTCACCAGTGTAGAGAGATCCTCCAGCAGTAGATGAGGAACAGTTCATCTAAGTAGATGGAGTTGGTCCAGGCAGACGAGGTGTGGCTAATCCAGGGTTGGGGGATTTCCTCCAGGCGGGTGGCGCATAGATCGTCCAGTGTAGAGATCGATTCTCCAGACAGGTGGGGGTGGGGGGGTCGTCACTGGAGCAGCCGCCGCAGTGTCTGAAACAGTCTCCACTCCCCGGGGGAAGTGGAGAGAAAGAGAAACATGTGAACAGCAATGAACAGACTACAGTTGAAGTAATATTAAATATTGTTGATGGTAAAGTAGGAAGAACCAGAGGATAGTGTTCAAGCTGCCATACTTCCCCCAGCAGTTGCTCCAAGGGCAGCGTAGCTAAAACTGTAGGTTTTTATTTCTGTTCCTAACTGGCCTGACCATAAGCTATTTCAAAGAGGAACGTTTTGAGCCTGGTCTTAAATGTAGAGACTGTGTCGGCCTCTTTTACATGAACAGGGAGCTGGTTCCATAACACAGGAGCTTGGTAGCTAAATGCTCGACCTCCTACTGTGCTTTTAGAGACTCTGGGGACTAACAATAGTCCAGCATTTTGAGAGCGAAGTGCTCTGAATCAGTTTTAAAGATATCAAAAAATCCTTCTGTACGTTTCATAAAAATCTTGTTGAGTCCAAGATTGGGTTTGGTGTGTGTGGGATACTCTGAAGTTACAATGTCCCAGAGAAATCTATGGATGAAGTGGATTCAATTAAGTAATTAAACATCTTTAGGAACAGAGTGGACAGGTTTGTTGTTTCCACATGAAGCCTGTAGTGTCTCACCTTCTTGCACTAATAAGAAAAATGAAATGTAGACCATAAATTAGTATTGTGCCATTTTTTCACATTTAATTACTTGATGTTGTTGTATGATTATCTATTATCTATCTTTTAATTATGTTGGATAGTCATTTAACATAAAACATTCAAATGGAAAAAGGTGACAAAAGCAGGGTACAGAACATGGAGTCCGAAGTATTTAGCATGAATCTAAAAATAGGATCGTTAAGAGACCTGTCGGATTGTCCCTTCACCACAGGACGCCCCGTTTGTGCTCGCGTGAAGAGCTTCCCACAGGTTCTGTTCATTAGAATCCCAGTGATCATCTGACTCCAGCCGGGCCCACAGCGTTCACGGCGAAGTCCACAAAAAGACGAGCTCCGCGCATCACCTGGACAGCCCTCCGGAGGCGCAAAAGTTTCAAACATGAATTGAACTCATTTCAGATTCAAGATTGTGCTGCTGGCAAGGTCACTTTCCCGTGGCATCGATCCAGCACATTAAAAGCCAAAAGACAATCTTAAAGGCAGCATTTGTTACCAGTGGGGTTCCTCCTTTTTGAAGAATAGTATTTGTTGTTTTTCCATAAAATTGTTCATGACTTGCTGTTGTTCAGGCAAAAGTTGTTGTTTTTTCTTCTTTTTTTTTGTCAGTTTGCTCTCAACATATCGACTTTCACGTGGAAACAACAAACTTGTCCAATCTGCTCCTAAAGATCTTTTATTCTTCCATTGAATCCACTTCCTCCATAGATTTCTCTGGGACATTGTAACTTCAAAGGCCGTTTTCTTAAAATGCATTTTTCTCCCTCGAGACATAAAGATCAGCCTTAAAGTAGATCCTACACCAAACTGTACAATCTCAACAAGATTTTGACAAAACGTACAGAGGGATTTTTTGACATCGAATTCTAAACTGATTTATTGAAGTTTTAAGGGGGAAAAAAAGAGAGAGAGACGAAATTTGAATTTTTAGGACAATTTTCAGTCAGATCTAGTTTGCTTAAAAACTAAATAAGAAATCCAAAATCCCCTCTGTCGTTTTTTTGTTTTTTTTTGTAACTAATACGTGTACAAATTGAATCAAGAATGTAAACTCGGTTCTCTCCCACATATGTACAGTTATGGCCGTTTTAATAATAAGTAAATGCCGCTCATTCATTCATTTAGATCAGAGGTTGTCAAACTGTTTACACCAAGAATCATGTATGAAAAATATTTAGAATTCTGAATGGCACTAGTTCGAATCTAGGTCTGTATCAGGATTATGCCAATTTTAAACTACATCTGAACTCTACAAAATTGCTGCAGAAGTTTAAGAAAAAAAAGGGAAATTTACTAAATAAAGCAAACAAACACATGAATCTTGACTGATAGAACCACTTAAACAACACAGATTCTGTTCTAACAATGTTCCGTCTTCTTCACGTTGTTTTGAGGAAGGTTTATTAGAAAATCCTACCCCTCTGTGCATCAAATACACTTCCTGCTGAACTCCGTCAATCCGGGACGTATTTTGAGACTTCATACGTCATTTATCAGAGAATCTTCCTGTGTTTTTAGTCCTTAAATCATCGCTTCTCGTTCTGAGCATTTTTGCCTCTAAACACGATAACTGCCGCAGCAAATCCACTTCATAATGTCTTTTCACTAGATTGTATTTTGCGATGGCGCCATCTGCTGGCTGGATGCCCTCAGTAAGTGTCATTTCATAGTGATTGACAAATAAAGTTATTGGATAAACAGACTATTTTTCCTTCAAGAAAAAAGGGAAATTTACTAAATAAAGCAAACACATGAGTCTTAGATTGATAGAACTACTTAAATTGTCATTATGTATTCAGTATAATTGCATGTTAGCATCCACTGAAGGTCACTCCCTTAGTACTTTTGTTTATCAATGAATGAAAATATGTCAACAAAATATCTGTAATTTATGCTCATTTAAACCAAACATTACTCAAACCCATTATGTCAGTAAATGAATGCCTCAAAATGACTTAAAACTTTGTCAGTGCTCCTCAGATTTTCCTCTTCTGTGAATGAAACAGTAGATATGAGGAGTTGACTCCACCCAACCCTGAAAATATTCATGAGCGGATTGTTGATCACAAATAAACGCACCACCAGGAGCCAATCGGCCGAGAAATTGTCCAACATACAAGCGTCTGCGTTTGGACACAGACAAACATGTATTTTCTTGTTTACTGTGATATAACCAGGGCCGTTCCTCGTATGGTGGGGCCCCGATGCAAAAGAACACTTGGAGGCCATTCTTACCAAACCACAATTGTATGATTTCTGATGTGTTCAATGAGTTAAATAACCAGCAGACTGTGCTCGCAGTTACTTAAGAGTACTGTTTTTCAACCTTTTTCTGAGCCGAGACACACCTTTAGGGTTTAAAAGATACCACGACATACCATATCTTGACAGAAAAGACAGAAAGCCAAGGCGCTACCACCACTGCCATATTCTAGAAAAATTCAAAATACTAAGTTTCGACAAGTTGATCAGGTACTCTAATATCTGCCTGGTGCATAAAATTCTACATGACGCCGCCCCGCCTCCTCTTAAGACCTACAGCCTCGCTCTCCACTCACAAGTAGAGCGTTAAGATCTGTGTCTGGAGCAGTGTTGCCAGATTTTACTGACAGTTTCCAGCCCAAAGTCCACATAAAACCCGCCAAGATCAATGAAAACCAGCCCAAATTATAAACTTTCCAAAACTACTATTTAAATGGCATACAAAGCACAGTTGCAACGGTAAAATCATGAACAAACCAATGGCACACACCAGATAAACATATAGACCACAGTCGGGCCCTTAGCCCTCCTTATTTGGCAACAATACAATACCACCATCTGATTGTATGGTGCGTTTAAAGTTGACAGGTTAGACGTGTTTGACTAATATATACTGAATATGATTGTATTTAAGATTTTACTACACATTTTGCCTATTATGTCCCCTGTTTGACAATCTTCATAACATTTATAGTGTTAACTGTCTATTTATTTTCAACTGTACGTCACATTTTGATGACACACACCTGTAATTTTAAACTTTTATTTATCAAAATTTCTTCTGGAACTGTACTTCAAAAATATAAAACTGCTAAATATTTACCACAAGTGCCTCCCACCAAACTAAGCCATAATTTGAATATAATGAGAACTTGACTTTAGTCCCGTGCAAACTGGATATCAGAATTGTAATACGTGTAGCATGCTTTGGACTCATTCTCCAGAACTGGGGCAATCCACATTTTCAGCTCGGGCTGGTTCTCCCATTACTTCCAATATACTTTCTTGTATTTCCCCCAATTGAAAATCTTGTTTTAAATCCTGTATCTCCTCTCCAGCCGTGAGATAAACTGACCTTGCCTTAAACCCTAAACGTTAAGCAGGACCCAGCGCCAAACCCGAGGGTGCGCAGACTGAGCCGGTGTTTATTGTTTCCATCCAATCAGAGGTCGATTAGACATTTTGACTGACAACCAGCACAACCAATGTCACTGTTGCAAACCATTCAATATTCAATTTCTGTAATTTATTCTATTCTATTTAATATTCTATCAACAACTCAATCAATAATACACACATATTTATTAAGATATTAATCTATTTTGCATTTTCTAATTCCCGCCTGAGACATCCAAAAATAGCCCAAAATATATGCACCCGCCCAACGCTATTTTTTTTCGCCCGAAGCCAACAAAAGGAGCCCAATTGGGCGGAAAACCGCCCAATCTGGCAACACTGGTCTAGAGGTGATTGTAATATTCCTAAAAGAAAGGCTGCTTTTCCCAAACAGCCTTTTCTTACAAAGCCCCAAGGAATGGAATGGGCTGCCAGACAATCTCAAGAATTTGGCCGATTTCTACCTCTTCTCTCAGGCCGTCAAAAACTGGATTCTGGAGCACCAAACTTGCTCACACTAACAATACCAAGCGGGTATCTTGCCATCAGATGTTACCCTTATCACCTGATGGCCACCAGACCACCAGATCACCAGATTACCAGACCAATAGTGTAGGAATAACTGTGGTATTGTTCATTGACAATACCACCAGGTACAGAGCTACAGCTAGAGCCAGATGTGACCCTCGTGGGTGTCATCTGATAGCTGTATTTCTGCACTTTAAATACTATTGCACGCTGCACTTCAATTATACCAGGTGCTGTAATGTTGTAAATAGGTATTTTATATTGTTTGTCTTTAAATGTTGTAAATATGTATTTTTATGTTGTTTGCTTTTACTTGTCAAGGACTACAGATGGAAATTAGCATTTTTGCTAAATCTGGTGCAGCCATCTTTTAAATGTAATTGCACACTGTCCTTTAAATAAATAAATTAAATTAAAATATACTAGTAAAACATTACTAAATCACACCATTTAGTTAAAAAACATACTATATAATGACCCAAATAATGTCTGTACCTTTGTCTGGTTCATTAAATGTGGCAATAGAAATGGTTTGTTTTGGGGTTTTTTTGGTGCAGAACTTGCTCAGGACACTCCAACAATGCTAAGTAGTCAATTAGGTCTGCATCTGTAATTCTGTTAACTCAGAATGGACATTTTTTCCACAGCACACCTCAAGGCGCACTAGTGTTCCCCGGAACACTGGTTGGAAATCAAGGACTTAGAGAAATGACCAAAGTGGAAGAAAAAGAGCGACAAGAAAAACAAACTTGGAGGCTAGATACTGTACTTTTATTTCCTGGAAATAAAGTCAAGGTCTGACAACAAACAAACACTGCTCTGATTGCAGAAATAAACATATCTAGAGTGACAGAAGGCCAAAGCAGTTTGTAGAGCACATTTTTTGGAAAAGAGACAAGAAAATGAGACAAGAGAAGAGTTTTATCTGTTTTTTTTTTTTGTTCTACTCTAGTTTTTGTTTTTGTTTTTTTTTAGCTTCCTCTGAGGTGCTGTGTTCATTACTGCCCCCAGTGGTCAGCACATGTACAGCTCACGTCGTATGTGTTCGGAGTGTAGAGCAGTGGTTCTCAAACTCGGGGTCGGGACCCCAAATGGGGTCGCGAAATGATTTCCAGGCGTCCCCAGATGATGGAAAAAACTGATACAATAGTCTTAAACAAGGCTTGACACCCTTTGAATGCAGAGGTAAATGTAGATTCCTATTTGTCGGCCAATCAAAGTCATTTTCTAGGTCTATATTCTCAAAATAAAATCAAACATTAGATATAGGGCATTAGATATAAGGCCTTGTTTTTGTGTTTGGGGGTCACGAATGTGAACTATTGTTATTTTTGGGGTTGCGACTGAAAAAGTTTAAGAACCACTGGTGTAGAGCATAAATGAGCTTTGACAGGACACAAAGACCTTTCCAACTGTTGAAAGCAAGCGTTTAGTGTTGTCACAATTTAGACACCACAATTATAATACAATGCTCTGACAATTGAATGTAATTTATTTTCAGCACAAAATGATAAGAATATTTATGTGGTTCTTTTCCGCATCAATATTTGTTGAAATGAGCATTAGTTTTTGTACTAGTTTTAGTATTGACAATATCTTGGTATTGATGCTTTTGACAACCCTACAAGTTACCTTCAGAAACATCTATTGTGGTCTAAAAGGAGGCCACTGTTTTCCAGGTACTTAAAGGGGCTGTGCCCAATTTTTTGCAGTAATAATGAAACATCTGTTTTCCCAGTACCTACAGTAAAACCATCCACTTATGATAATGTGTAAATGAGCCCACGGTGCTTTCTCTGTGTCTAATTATAGTTAGGCCCGAGCGCTTTCTTCTTGGGAGCAACCCCCCCAGGAACAGCTAATAATAACAATTAAAAATAAATAAATATAAATACCCAAAAAATTTACTGTCTTTTACAATGGGAGATGACTAATATTGGGCAGAATGAAATTCACATTATCGTTGGTTTGGCTTTCAAATATAGTTGAAGCTCCTTGTTAAAATGAAGTGCCCTCTGCCACCCTCTGATGAACCCTTCTCTAAAACATGCATAAAAAAAACAAAACGCCCGGAATATTATTCTTGAAGGCTTGAATAGTCCTTTTTGCAGAATAGATAAGACATTTACGTGCTACAAATAAAAGATACAACTTGATAAACATGACACATGTAAACAGGTGAACGTTAGTGTCTGAAAGAGGTTTGGAGCTTGTTCAGATGTAGATCCAGTTGTGTAACGTTCTGAGGATTTAAGTGGAGAGTGGAGAGCAAGGCGTCGCAACCATCTTTTGAGAATTCACACTCCTTCAACCTGCGGGTGACCAACCAATCTAGATCAATCCAGTAGCATATGAAACCTTTAAATGTTGCAGCATGACAAAAAACACAACAAAACACGATATACTATCAATGAACAACAAATGAAAAGAGCTGAGGTGCACAGCAGACCTGAGTAAGCGGAGACTGTGGGGCCCCTGCAGAGCCGCCCTCAGGGGACCAGTAGCCTGGTCTCGAAGCTGATTCAGACTCAGGTCCAGTTCTTTCAGCTGGGTTTCCTTTAGAACAGGAGCCAGAGAGTGGAGTCCATCAGCGGTGAGCAGACAGCAACGTAACCTGGATGTGAAAGACGGAGAAGGAGGACTTCAGCCACTTTCCAACCATTGTTGGCTGTCACTGTGCTACTGGGAGAAAAATCACTGATTGAACTAAGCAAAGTCCTCTCCTCCTGTCGGACTGCTGCATGGTGGATTGTAAGACAAATCCTGTGGTTGTGGCAAAGATGTCAGTGTGTTTGAGAAGAGTCAAATCATTGGCTGCATCAAGCAGAGAAAACATCTAAGGAGATTATAGAAACTACTAAAATTGGCTTAACAACTCTCCAATGCTTTTACTAAAAAGTGGAAGGATAATTATTGTCTTGATCATGATCAGTGATCACTCAAACCTTTGACAGAATCAAATGTATAACAATAAAAGTATAGTCCATGATAAAAATTCAAATAAAATCTGTGTAGAATAAAAATCAAATATGATTTTATATATATATATATATATATATATATATATATATATATATATATATATATATATATATATATATATATATATATATATATATAATATAAATATATAAATTATATATATATGATATATCTGATCTTGTTGTTGTGTATGTATATATATATATATATATATATATATATATATATATATATATATATATATATATATATACAGAACAACGAGATCAGATTGCAGTTACTGGCCATCTTTTTAGTCAGCTGAACACAAGCGAGGGTAAAGAAGTAGCCTCTGTGTTGTGTGTCAGAGGAACAGAGCACAATGATTTTATTTTGTCAGTGCAGGTTTTAGGAGTGCACACAGGGGCAGAGGAGCAAGAAGGTTGCAGGTTCAAATCCTGGGTCGGACAGGGCTTTCCTGTGTGGAGTTTGCATCTCTCTAATGCGTCACCTCAAATGCTGTTGGGATGATAATATCTCACTAAAAGCCCCTTCACACAGAATCCAGTTCTTTTTGCCACAGGACTGAGCAGCCAGTATGTGCATTCTTGTACTTCGTCAGTGAAAAATGTTCTGGACCACTGTAATCCTATCATGAGGGCTACAACAAGACGTTTTTGGAGGGTCCTACATATAAGCCATAGTAGGAAACATAGAATACACAGTGTTGATGGCCTGATTTACCTTAAGGCTTGCAGTCTGGATCCTTGTAGTCCGGTGGAGAGGAGTTTCAGTCCAGAGTCCTGAATGCGGTTGTAGCTGAGGTCCAGGTGTGTGAGACGGCTGCAGCTCAGTGCTGAGGCGAGAGACGGGCAGCTCTGCTCACTCAGCTCACAGTGGGTCAGGCTAGAGGTAGAGTAGAAGCCGTGTTTCAGTAACGGTAACAGCTGTTATGGCAAAAGTGTTTTTCTTTCTCAAAGGCGTACTATGTCACAGTTTTGGTAGAGGGGCCGGCTTGTTATTTCTCTGCCTAAAGGCCCACAAATATGCATTCTTAAGGTGAGGACACACTACTTGATTTTTAGCATTATTTTCAATCATGCCTAATTATTTTCATCTCAAGTTGAAGTTAGTCACAATTGCTTCAGTCTCGTGTGGATTTGTTACAACTGTCATGTTCGAATCACAACTTGACTCCAGTCGCAGTCATTCCAACAAGTTTGAATTTGTTACTTTAGACGCTCTCACTGCACTGAAACTGTTCATGTTTGTATGTGATTCATCCGGACTGCTAGAGGACGCTAGTTGCAACAATAGTATTGTATATGTAACCAGCACAGACTGTATTGACCTTATTCCGGACGTTGCCTTACGCGCCGCAGTCTTGTTTCTGTTGTATTCGTTTACATGGAGCAGACGAGCTCAACAGAAAATAAGTTCTACATAGACTAAAAAGCCGTTTTCAGACTGACCAGGAAATCGTTGCGTTGTTGACTTGTTGTTGCTCGTGTTCATTAAACATTTTACACAAATCAACCTACTTTATGTAACATTTTAGGGGCGAAACTTTTCCCTTGCTCGTCATTAGCTTTAACGGAGTTCTCGTCAAACGGAAGTGTGTTTACAGACGGAAGTGTAAAAAACGGCAAAAGTGGGCGGGGCAGAATAAGGTCAATAAAAGTCACTGGACATCCAGAGCCTGCTGCTGCCGCGTTCCAAATAGGAAGTAACCATGGAAACTGTTCTGGCTCCTTCAAGCCGAGCTTCCGTTCACTTTCTATTGGAACATTAGTGTGCTTTACTTTGTAACTGCTTCTGTCAAGCTCTGTTTGACACACTCTACATTATTGTTATGTTCTTCATTAATCAAGTTATTACCAATAATAACTGACCAATTAGGTGCATCCGTTTCTACACGTCGTTCCAACCTCTCTCCTGATTGGTCTGTGTGGTTGTGGTTGTCACGATACGGGCACTCCACTTTAGCCGCTATAACTGCTGGCTGCAGTTGGCTTCATTTGGCTGGAGCCCGACGCTCTGGGTGACGTCCTGCTCCGGAGGTCCAGTGATTTGTATACAGTCTATGGTGGCCAGTAGGTCAGCTTGCAGTAAGTCAGATCAGACCATGAGGTGTTTCCCATTCAATCTGAAGCCATCCATTCTCTAGCCCTCTGAGTGGCAATATGAGTTTGTATGTTTACTGTATATGTGAATATTTATGCAGTTTGTGAAGTTTTATAGCAGCTATAAGTGATAAGAAGGCTAATTTGAGTTTGCGCTGTAGTGCTACATAGCTACTTTATCATTTAATGTCTGCATATTGTAATTTTAGTGGGTATTTGTCTTATTTTACTGCTTACTTACATACTTCTTTGTATTTTGTATTGTTCCAAATGATACTGGTTTTCTCTGATGAAATTCACATGAAACATTTTGAGCTTCTTCACATCTGTCGCCAGTTTTAATGTAAATTTGAGTAAATCCAGAGTGAGTTAGCATCAGTCACATGACGCTGTTTAACCAATGAGTAGTCAGGAAACATACCGCCTGAATAAAGCATTAATACATAGAGTTCTATCATTATTAAATATTATAACATTGTTTTTTGATCTTGATTGTACTTTATAGGGGAAAAGCTTTACTGTGAGCAGGGTCACCCCTCCACAAATCTGGATTCTCATTTATAAAACTTTGTGTGGAATTGTTAATAAATGCATACATACCGACAGAACAACCTCTCTATGGGGTAAGGTTACTGTCAATAAAGACACTCATGCCAAATAAAAATGTGTGCGTATTTATCTATATTTGTGCATAAAATACATTATGTAAAGTCTTGACCGAGATAATTCAAATTTATTACGAATTACAAATGTATTGTTTGTGCTTGAGGTTTCTTCTTTGAGAATACACTTTTCAGCAGTGAACAAACTCACTGATCACTGTCACAGGCATTAACAGTCGAGCTCAGACTCGTGGATCACGCTCTGACTGGAGAAGAAACATGCACACACTTTTGCCTTTCATTAATGCATTTGTGGTGGATTTGTTATTGTTATAGAATTAAACTGTCTTTTATTTTTAAATTTACAAGCGTATTCTTAAAGAAGAAACCTGAAGCACAAAAAATACATTTGTATTCACAAGTAAGAAACCACACACATGTTTTGATGTTTTTGTATTTGTAAATATGGAATGGTAGGTCTTTTGAATTTATATTCTCTCGATCAAGAATTTCCAACATTTATTTTGCACACATTTTTATTTGGCATGCACATCTTTATTGACAGTAACCTTACCCCATACCCCTCAAACTTGCACATTTCTGGCCTCTCTGAGCTTTCTCGTTACTGAAAGCTCAGGGGGGTATTCAGAGTTTTTGAACCACATTTCCATCTTTTCCTCTTTGTCTCCATTTCCTGCATGTCTTGATGGATAAGTTTAATGCCATACTGTGGTAAATTCCTGGAAAAACCATAATATCTTCATAGAGACAAATAGGTGGTGGACCATTCACCGGAAAAGTTATATAGTGCACCTTTAACTTGTATACGTTTTATTATTGTATGTAGGCTACAGCAATTTACCTCAAAGTCTCCAGTTTACAGAGTGGACTCTTCATAGCAGAAGCCAGCAGGTCCACACCTGAGTCCTCAAGGCTGTTTTCGTTCAAATCCAAGCTTTTAAGACCAGAGTTAGACCGGAGAACGGAGGCCAGAGATGAGCAGCTGAGACTGGTGAGATCACACGACGTCAGCCTGGAACACACACAAGGCCAGGTTAGCTCTCTTTAGCCCTGGCTAATTATCACCTGCCCAAGACGAATGAAAATAATGTGTCTTACAGTGGGAGAGTTAGCTTTAATCTCCGAACATCACAAACTGAATGAAAAACCAGGGCTGTTTTGGTGAGTAACAGCCTCTCAAC
Organism: Rhinogobius similis; assembly: GCA_019453435.1. NCBI lineage: Eukaryota > Metazoa > Chordata > Actinopteri > Gobiiformes > Gobiidae > Rhinogobius > Rhinogobius similis. The sequence goes on along the minus strand of CM033636.1, from coordinate 2,860,909 downwards.
TACACCTGAGTGACAAAGAGCTTTGGTAGAAAACATTACCACCTGTTTTGCGTAATTATTAAAGGTGCTGTACCTGATTAAAATCACAACTAATTCATGCAGCGGTTAAAACTTACCTAATGTTTTCTACATCTCCATGTGTTACACACCATTTGAAAGGTAAGACATTCTAGTTTCTGGTGATGTGAATGAAAGCAATGTAAGTGGTGCACAGGCAAAGCATAGCACTTGAAAAATTTATAACATTTTTCGTTTTTTGATTTAGAAACAATGCTTGATTTCAAATGGCTCTAGCAAAGACATACTATATAGTAGACACTCCAAATTCTCCACAGTTATTGCTCTACTGGTCTGTGCACTGGTCAACTACAACTGTGTGCGCTCTGAGTCCAACTATATTGAAATGGTGCTTATTATAATGTATTTGTACCAAAAGTGCAACTGCAATAAACATATTTCTTCAAAACTAGACCCATGTTTGAACACCCACAGCCTGAATAAAGGCAAGAATTATCATTTGAATGCCACTTGAAAATGAGCATTTTTAACAAAACTGGCATACACGCAGACAGCCACGCAATAAACATTTTTTAAATCTAGAGCTGGAATTTCGATTTTGACTCGGATTACTCGTTGGCAAATGCAACAAATAATCAACAACCATTGTTTTTACTGTTTCAACTGCAAACTGTTTTGTTTTTTTTTTTGTTGTTGTTTTTTTGTTTGTTTAGTTTTTTTGCTGCTTCAATAAAGATAATTGGATAGAACATTTATATCAGTACCAGGCTGTGTGAGTTATTAACTATTCTAAGCACTTCACATTACATTACATTTGTGGCACTGCTTGGTTTCTGTGAACGTGTTTACCTGAGAGTGTCCAGCGCTGACTGTGGAGGCTTTAAAGAAGAGCACAGCATCTGCAGTCCTTCATCCCCGATCTTGTTTCTACTCAAATCCAGCTCTTTTAAACTGGATCTTTCCAAAACTTGGGACAGCATCTTACAACTGTGCTCCGTAAGCCTACAGTCGGCCAGTCTGTGGAAAAGCAAAGGAATCATAACCATAAAGAAACAGGACAGGTCTGAACAAAATCTCTACTTACAGAAGACTTTCCAGTTTGCAGTTTGTGCTGTTGAGTCCCACAAAGAGAATCTCCAGTCCTGGGTCTTGAAGCCAACTCCCTCTCAAGTCCAGCTTTCTGAGGGGAGACTGGTCTGACCCCAGGGCCGCGGCTATGACCTTGTACTGAGCCGGTGACAGCAGACGTTCTGAGATCCTGGAGGGAAATTATACCCATACGTTTTTTATTTCCGGTTACACACCGTAATTTAGGTTTTCCTAAATATACTAATTCCGCTTAAGGATTAATTTATAAGCATGTTTCCAAATTCTTTATTAGTTCTTTATTAGTTTTCAGGGGAAAGTAAACATTGAGATGAATTAAGAACAGTGTGTAATAGAAATGTTATTATTGTTTTGTGTAAAATGGTACCAAAAGTCTGTGTAGTTTATGTTCATGAACTCATTACTAAAAGCCATTATGACTTTGTTTTTGAAAAGATCAAATAAAATTGAATCAAAAATGTATCAATATGGAGAAAAAAGTGAGTGATTCTTTTTTTTCCCATAATGCCCAGCTATAAGTAAGATAAACTTTACTGTCCCTATAAGGAGATTTGTCATCTGCCTTTGAACCGTCTCTCAATACTGCCTGGTAATGATGGGACGTACGAGTCTTTAAAGGAAATTCAAATGTTCAAGATTCATTCCTTTCAAAGAGCCATTCAAAAAATCTATTCTTTTTTTTTTTTTTTGTAATTTACTGTAATCAGAAAATAAATGCTGGGTTTAGTGATACATACATACATACAAATACAAAATGTATTTGTTGAAAATGTTTTATGTAATATACTATGTGTGTACTATGTACTATATATATATATATATATATATATATATATATATATATACATATATATCTATACATATATATACACACATATATATACACACATACACACACATTTTAGATGGATGGAGAGTGCCAATTAAAACAAACGTAAACACAGACCATCAGGATCACACAGAAAACCCTGTCACTGTGTTTAAGCTTTGTTTGTTTTGTTGTAACTTTGAGGAAACATCAATTAAAGATGACTTTGGTTATTGGACAACAAACCATTTTTTCCTGAGTCTTACCGCGCCGTAGAGCAGTTCATGACAGCTGGAATGAGTCTTAAACGTGCATGTGGGCATTGACTGGCGTATCGACTGATGTCAAATTCGTCCACGATCTCCTCTGAGGTCTGCATCAGGTGGGCCAGAGCAGAGCACTGGATCTCGGACAGCTCCATTGACTTATCCCCAGACTTCCAGTAGTGTTGCATTTGCTGGTGAACAGAATGGTCATTCATCTCCAACAGACAGTGGAAGATGTTGATTCCTCTATTTGGACAGAGAAACCGCACCTTCAGAGTTTTGAGTTGATTCTGGGCTTTCTGTAAAGTCCCTGGTCTGACCCACTCACTGCCCAGCAAACAGCATAAGGGCTTTCTATTGGTCTCCAGACAGAGGCCATGAAGAAAGCGAACAAATAGGTCTAAGTGTCCTGATTCACTTTTTAAAGATTTCAACATAGCCCTGTGTAAAAAGTCCTCAAGGCACTCATCAAGATCTATGCATTCATCTTCAATCTCTTCATCTGACCAGCCCCCAACATCATCCTCATCCGAAAGGAATGACTCAAGAACATCCACATTGCTGTTAACGAAGCAATGATGCATGTAGACTGCAGCCAGGAACTCCTGTATGCTCAAGTGGATGAAGCAGTACACAGACTTGTTAAAGATGGCGCTCTCCTCCTCAAAGATCTCAGTGCAAACCCCTGAGTAGGAGGCGTCGGTCACATCCAGACCAGCCTGCTGCAGGTCTTCTTGGTAGAACATGAGGTTTCCGTTCTGCAGCTGTTCAAAGGCCAGTCTTCCCAGCTTCAGAAGGGTTTCACAGTCAGCCTCTGTCAGGTCTGGGCCTCTGCTCTCCGGTCTGTACTTTCTCTTCCTGTGGGTCAGAACCAACAGGAAGTGTGCGTACATGTGGGTGAGGGTTTGCGGCAAGGGGCCTGTTTCTGGGGACAAGTAGAAGAATGAAAATTATGTGTTGATTAGACAGCAGCTCGGTAAAAACACTACATACAACATTACACAGAAATGTACATGTCAGCTGTCTGCCGACCAGAGCTAAGCTCTTACAAACTGCGCAAATGATCACACAATGACGATGATGCCAAGCAGTGGGGAGAATTCAAGAGGAAGCCAAGAATAGGCCAAATTATTCACGAAATTATAACATATAACATGATTTTTTTTTTTTTTTTGAAACAGTTAAGCATAGTATTGGATTTCTAAAACTGACATCTTACGCATTATTTGCTTTGACAGCCTTTGAAAGGGCACAGAGTGAGCTTTTAACTGTCATCAAAAATATACCACGCAAGTTTGAGGAATGTTAGTTAGAAAATCCTTTCCCCTCCAGTCATTAAGAACACTCCCTGCTGATCCTCCTCGATGTGTGACGTTTTTTTTTTTTTTTTACGATTTTAGATGTCACTTATTGGAGAATCTTTGGCTGTTTTAAGTCCTTATACCTTTTAGGTCCTTGTACCCTATACCCAATTTCTCCCATTCTCAAACAGTGTCAGATGGATGAAGTTGAATGTTAGAATGATGAATTACTTGGCCCCAACTAGTTCTAAAAATATGGTGTTTTACAGCTTTCAGACTGTTGGTCAGAGTTTACACTCACAAAATAGAGCCTTTAAGCCTTTTTGAGACGCCCCTTACCTCTGTCCACTGTCCCCAGCATGTGTTCGATGACCGTGGCTGTGATCCAGCTGAAGACTGGGATCTGGCACATGGTGTAGAGGCTGCGGGACGCTCGGATGTGGGACAGGGCCGTCTCATACTGCTCTTCATCTGTGAACCTTCTTCTGAAGTACAGCTCCTTCTGAGCATCGGTGAAGAAGCCCCTCACCTCTGTGACCCTGTCCACACACTGTGAAGGGATCTGATTGGTTGCTGCAGGTCTGGAGGTTATCCATATAAGGGCTGAAGGGAGCAGCGTGCCCCTCATGAGGTTGACCAGCAGTGTGTTGACTTCTGCTTCCTTTGTGGTGTCAGAGATGGGCTCACAGGTGAAGTCCATGGGAAGTCTGCTCTCATCCAGACCGTCCAGAATGAAGAGGACCTGTCCTTGTGTCAGGGTTTCTGAGATGGACTAGAGACAAAAAAAAAAAAAAAAAATCAAACCATTTAAAGCTGAGGTTAAGGTACATTTTATTGTCCTAAAACAGAAAATTGTCCTCAGCAATCAACCTGTCAGGAGCAGTGCGCAGTGTCCGTCCACTCCAGATCTTTGGCCAGGACCATAGATATTTAATGATGTGAAATTCTCAATTTCTGCCATTTGCTCAATCACTTGACTAGCCCATGCTACCCAGAATAACATCAAAAATGAATGGTGAAGTCAATCCCCATATTCAAATAAACAATATGTTGATTTCATGGTGTCATTACTTTTATCTCCTTACCTGTAGTATAGAAGAGGATGTTTAGTGACAAAACTAGACTCTCACCAGAAGCATAACAACAAAACTTAGTTGGTCTTTAACTTGGTTGCCAGTTTTACAGTTTTAAGTATAGTATTACATACACTGTAAACCCAAATAGTATTCTTTACTTGTCAAGTGTCAGTAAGTTTACTAAAAGCAAACAAAAATAGGGTATTTACTGAAAATTGTGGAGTAATATAATGCTTTTTTAAAGTATGAGTAACATTTACTAGACTTCTGTAAGTAATGTTACTCACAAAGTGTAAACATTAGTCTAACTTTCCTTTGGACTGTGATGTTACTTATCAAAACTAAGTAATATATTATATTTTGAATCAAGAGTAATGTGACAAACTGAAACTTAGCCATCTTACTCACAAGGTCCAACTGTTATGAAGTTACCTATCAAAAGTAACATTACTTGCCTACAAGTAGTAAACTGAACTCATGGAAGTACAAGGATTATTGGACATGCGCACTCCCTCCCTCTCTTTTCCCGCCTGTGGACGACAGACTGAGCTGAGTCATCGAAAGGAAGGATTTAACTTTGTCTAATTTAAGGTAATTATTTGGTTTATTTGATATTTGTTCTTTCAGTTAGTGATATTATTGTGATTAACAGCAGTTGTAAATGTTTATTAGACGCTACAATATGACAGTTATTTGGAAGTTGTGGCTTCCCTCCTTAAAAAGGGAGAGCTAGCTAGCTAGCTCCGGTTTAGCTAAAGTAGGCTACAGACTGCTAATGAAGTAGCTTCAACCTTTTCACTTGTTATCACTCTGGTTGTTCAAAAACGGACTAAAACGACTTTTTTGTGTGTAATTTTACTTCCGTAATTACATTAGCTGCTCCCTGGGCGCGTGCGTGTGGACATTGGCTTATGGTAAACTGCTGTTGTTGAACATTTGAGGTGTTTTGTGACATTTTCAAGCACTTGACACGGAGAGCAACATTACTAGCTTTACTATTTCACTCAATACCACAATATGTGTCGTGTCGGGATACATTAAACTTGTCTACAATTTCTCTTGAACGTGACGCCTTAGCGGAGAGGACATGCACGAAGGAGAGACGCAGAACTGGCTCGTGGTGAAATTATTAATTGTTGGTAGCAACGTACTACTCACACTAGAGTTGTACCGTGGCTTTTCAAAGCGGTCACATTGAAATGTACACGCATGACCAGTCCTACCTGTGGCTACGGTCTCTCCTAGTCCACACCTTTCTCCTCTCCAAACAGCACGCGTGCGGTGTTGTTGTCACCGGCTTTGATCGCGCACTCGCGAGACAACGTACTCACACGATAACCATTCATTAACACAAGGAATAGAATAGGAATTGCGGTGAGCTCTGGCGTGGGGCAAATCATTTCAATCCATCGGAAAAAATCCGGATCACCACGGCACCTCCGCCAGCACCACCGCACGGCGCGCGATCTGAGCTCCTCGCAGTTTTAAAGCTACAGAAAAGCCGAAGTTGGACCGCGTGCAATGTCCCGGGGTGGCAACGAGCACGAACAACACGGAGATAACCTGTAACAGTTCTATGAGATTTAAACTAACTCTAGTGTGTTTGCAGAGGATCAAGGTGTTTCCTACGTATACGTTTTCTCCGTCAAGTTTCCTTTGATGCTGTGTTTGTGACGTGAATCTGAGGAGCTGCATGTCCTTCATACACTGTGAGGTAATACTAGGTTTGCTGTGTAACTCCAATTCTATGTATGTAATTGTCAAAGGTGGGTACAGTATCCAGATATTGTACTCAAGTAAGAGTAACTGTCTGGGTGTAACATCTGATTTATAATTTGAAGTCAATTTCATTGGAGTCAAAACATTAAGCAAAGCTCAAATCTGGTATTTTCACACAAAAGCTACCAAACTAAATCATATCTTAAGAAACAAGAAACACATGTTTAAATCATTTCTTATTGTCAACATTAAGCTTTTGTCACTTGTAGATTTACTCAGAGGGAAGAGGAACCAACATTTTTACTCAAGTAAGAGTATAGTTACTTGAGTAAAAATGTTACTAAAGTAGGAGTATTGTGTCTGAATGTTACTCCAAGAAGTACAATTTCTTGGGAAAAGTTACTTGAGTAAATGTAACTGAGTACAACCCACCTCTGGTAATTATGTGAAATGATTAATGTATTGGCACTAAAATCTTAAAATTTGAAGTGAAGGGCGAATTAAAGTTTGTTTACAGCAGTTCTTAAACTCTTAAACTTAAAAAATAGCCTATTGGTGCTATAATGGTAATAGTAAATCTTTTTTTTTTTTTTTTTTATAGCAACAGTTTTTGTTGAATAGGCCTTTTTAGTCAAATTGGATCTGGTCTTGTAAGAAATTCTGTGTACAATTTTGTGTTCATGCCATCTAAAAGAAACTAGATCACTGGGACTTGTCTGGACTGGATTCTAAACTTCAGGACAGTGTGCGAACAGCAGTGACCTGAAATTGGACTAAAGTGTCTAATTTCAATGGGAGCAGGGAACATTTTCTAATTTCTCGCTATGAAATTAGAAGATGATTTTAGTATGCTAAATGCTAGTATACCATGCTCTGTTGAAGATGCTCATAAGTTGTTGTTTTTTCTTTTAAGGCTCCAGTTGTTTCAAGGCCTTATCGACGGAGGATTTACCAACTCAAAGGTAATAAATTGAATAATGAATATGATTCTTTTCAAAATTTAAGCACATCCAAGAGTATTGAAAAAAAAACAATAAACAGAACAGACATGGTTGTTGTAGATTTTGATTAATTGTGCAGAGTTATAGATTATCAATTGAAGAGGGTTGCTCTACTCTTCTTGATTAAAAAAAAATGATGGCTAGAGTAATCATTATAGCCAACATTATATGGATACAGTGTTTTGATTTAATTATTGTTCATGTTAAAGAGGCCGACACAGTCTCTACATTTAAGACCAGGCTCAAAACGTTCCTCTTTGAAATAGCTTATGGTCAGGCCAGTTAGGAACAGAAATAAAAACCTACAGTTTTAGCTCCGCTGCCCTTGGAGCAACTCTGCTGGGGGAAGTATGGAGCTGAACACTGTCCTCTGGTTTCATCAACAATATTTAAGATTTTAGTTTACGTGTGCTGCTTTTGACATGTTTTCACAACTCTGGACGCCCATCAGGGTAACTGAAGTTGTGATTATGTTTTAACAAAATAAATTGAATTGAATTGAAAAACCAAAGTTTGGATTTTTGGGGTTCACTGTTAAATGCAGAAAACTGTTAAATGGATCTATTTCTTACTATACTACAAAAACTACTACAATGTGCTCTCATTCTGTGTTTTTTTTCTCAGTCTGATGCTGCAACTGCAAGAACTGCAGTACTGTATGGCCCTCAAATCCTCCTTGGAGATAAATCAGCAGAGTTCTTAAAGACATGCTAGGTAAGTGTCTTAAGTTTTCAAAATTTCCAATGGTTTTGTTTACTGTCTCTAAAGAAGTTAACACAACTCACACCTAGTGTACACTGAGTCCAGTCCAGTCGCGGTCCGGGACCCGCGCGGGTCACTTGCAGTTGCTGTCACACCAGCTCCGGTTCACTGCGGTCCGGTTTTGACGAAATTCACGTAGATTCACGTGGTTTCGCGTGAGAAACACTCGTCAAATGACATGAAAGCCGCACCAGACCGCTGCGGTGTCTGGCAAAAATAGACTTCTTGTGGATTCTTTGCGGAGACCTGCGCGGCTGCCGGACCCGCGGCCGCAGAGCTCCGAGGTCGGTGTGACAGCAAGCATTGATTTTAAGCACTTTCTAAGTCTTGCGGGACCCGAACCAGAGCCGGACCAGAGTCAGTGTGCATCAGGCGTTAGCCATGTTTTTGTTTTTGTTTTTTTGTGATTGTGATATTTAATCTATTAATCTTATTTTAAACAAGAGGCCCTGAGGTCAGTTACATGTCTGTAATTATTTAAAAAATCCTTTTGGGGGATGAGTAAAACTAATTGTCAAATGCTGGGCCGGGCCAGAATGTGGATGGTAACAGATATGTCTTCACCAGATTTCTTTCATCAGACAACCTTACATTTCCTGTCACTGCACTCACTCATTGTGAGTGCAGGACACTCACGATGACAACAAGTGCACTAACGATATTTTTTCGATATATTGTGCAGCCATAGTCTATATGCACGAGTGCTCTTCCACTGCTGTTCAAAGCCTTTGATAAAGAGTCGCTTTTGCCCTCTAATGACATTTTTGGCATTACCTTATTACATTACATTACATTATCTTTCCAAAAATGAGCTGCCATTTAACTATTTAAGCCTGGTTTTTCAGGATTAACAAACGTAGAACAATATTGTGTAGAGGGAAAAAATACTTTTCTTTACAGTTTCAAAATGATGACATATATGCAATCAAAAAACTAATGCAGTTTTTGTCTATGTAGGATTGGGATGTGGACACAGACTTCAGAGATGTAGACGTCGGCCTTTTGATGGTCCTTCCAGAAGACGCACCATCAAATCCACACAAAATTGGACTTTTAAATTGCATGCAATTTTATCAATTTACGGACATTTTTAAAGCCATTTATAAAAATTTGGATTGTTCATCTTCACTTGATGTCATTGCATGTTTCCAATTCTCATGTAAAAAAGTTAGAGAATTAAAACAATTGCATTTAATTAACAATGTTTTATTTAATGTACATTTTCATTCCATTGAGTACTGGAAGGAGACACTATTACTACAATAGCAGTATATTATATTGTAACCTTATAGTAATACAATTTTATATAAAGATATAGATAATGTTACATATGGATCAATTGGGTGAGTAGCCTTTACTGTGACAGTTTAGTAAGTTTACTAATGACTGATGAGTAATTTAAATAAAAATAATGATATCAGACCAACAATTAAACTTTGGTTAACTAGTCAAATATTAGTTTTACAAACTTAAAATGTATTGATCACTTTACTGGGTTTTTCTTAGTAAGCTGTACTTTCATATTTTTGGTTACTTTACTCATGACTGATGAGTAATTAAACCACAAAATATTATAATAGACCCACTTAATGGGAACTTGTTTGTTTACTAGCAAAACGCAAGTTCTACAAACTTAGCATTGATTACTTAAGTGAACTCTGTCTTTTCTATCAAGTTTACTAGGGTAATTTAAGGCAATCGGTTTCCTGGGTTTTTCTAAGTAAACACTACTATCGGGGTTTACAGTGTAGCATGAGTGTTATAGATGTAAATACCTGGTTGTCGAGCTCAGGGTGGAATATTTTAATCATCTTATGCAGACTGAGCTTCTCCTGCTTGACTAGGTTTATCTCTCGGAAGAACAGGGGCACCACCACATCCAAGTCCTGGTTCTCCACAGCGTTGGCCCAGTCCAGACAGAACTTCCCGACCGAGAATGTCTTCCCCATTCCAGCCACACCGCTCGTCAGGACCACTCGGATGGGTTCATCAGGTTTATCAGGAGGGACGGGCTTAAAGATATCGTGGACTTTGATTGGATGGTTGCTGGTCGCATTCCTCTTCAGCTGTGCCTCCAGCTGCCTCACCTGAGATACATTTAGAAAGTGAAGGACGTTCTACCAATGGGAATAGCCATGATACATTCTCACAGTAAATCCATCTGGTATCATTGCATTTGGATTCATTTTTTGCAGTACATTCTTTTCAGATCAATTGCTGAGAAGACGGCGAGCACAACAGCTCATTTATTTGTTAAAGTTTGAATGAACTGAAAATATACTTGAAACAACAGCAATTGGAAAGTCTAAAGATGCGGAGAGGTGTTTTATTACCAAACAAACAATTGGTTTGGCAGTGTCAGCTGCTTGTCTTTGTAGATGTCGCAAAATTTTCTGCCATTCTGTGGAACATTCCAGGTTTAAATAAAACATCTGCATGGATTATTGACAGTGCAACCAAAATCTATCATAGAGTCCCTTTAAACTGTACCTGCATGAGAAAAACATTTTGTCAGAAAGGTTGTCTTTCAAACACCACACCAACTGCTACTATGTCTATTAAAACTGATGTACTCTCTCTCTGCTCAGGAGTGATCCATGGTTTCTGGTGCCCTGCATTTGAAACTGAGATGTTTCGACTGTCATCTGGGTTAGGGTTCGTTTCCAGTCTGGAGGCACTGATCTGACGGGTTAGAGTTTGCAGTGCCCTGAGCTAGTCCTTCACCTGCAAGACAACACTAGGCTAGCAAGAAAAGAGCTGTGAGGATGAACCTTTTCCATCCAACTGAAATGGACTTAAGTCAAAATGTCTTGATTTCCAAAAGAGTGTCTAGGGACTACTGTTGAAACATTTTCTACCTCTCACTATAGGCAGGACTAATCTAGCTCAGAGCTGTATAAATTCTAGCTACATAGACCAGTACCTTCAGAATGAAAATGACTTCCAGGTGACCAGCAAACGGGGAACATTCAGGTGACGTTAGCTTGTGGTTTTCTAAAGATTAGTTTGTAACTTACCAAAAAATAATGTTCACTAAACGTTCTTTAAAGGTCAGGTTATAACCATTCCTGTTTAGGGAATCAAAATAATATATATTCTCCAGAGGTTGCGTTTAAACCATCAAAAACGTTTTTTTTGTTTTTTTTGTAACTACTCAAAATCCAACTTTTGATCAATATTTAATGTAAAAAAGAATGCTGTTGTGTTCCCAGAACGTTCAGAGATCCAAAACTGTAATGTTCTCCAGAGGTTGTACCCAAACCACCAAATAAGGTCAGCCCGTGGTTCTCTAAAGCAATGTTTCCCAACCAGGGGTACAGATGTCATCGAAGTATCTTTTCCATACTGTTGGTCTGCAGTGGTGGGGTTGTGGTTAAAGCTTTGATCTCCAGCTCCTCCATGAAAGAAAATGTACATTAGGGCTGAAACGGGGTCTTCAGTTGCAAATCCCTCTTTTTGTTGGTTGACAGTGTTGTATTGGAAGGACTTGGCAAAACATTTCAAAAGTTTGTAGTGGAGTTTTTACAGTGGTGTTTTGTCAGTCCGAGGATGGGTTTGATGACATGAAGGTTACGGATCCTTTGCTGTCGACGATGGGGCGCAGTGCTGTCTTTTTTATGTTCTTTTAGGGTTCCATACATGCACGCTGGGTGTGGGAATTAATTAGTTCTAAGCGTCTTGCATTATTTTCTCCTGATCCTCCAGGGCTGGGGTCTCAAGTCGTGGCCGATGTCTGGTGGCCCCTGAGATGATTTGTATATTGTATTATAAACAACCCGCCGATAAAACGAATAGCACCTGTCAACACTACAACTACCACAATGCACTGCAGCACTTCTCCACGGACTTTTCAACTTTCCAAATAAATGGACAGAGAACATGCAGGGTGAGAGCGCGGGAGCTTCAGGAGCAGGTCAGAGAGGAGGTCAAAGAGGGAGGAGCATAGCTTTGTTTGTTTGGTGCTAATTTGCTTTCCAAATATTATGAGGGAACATCGCAAATACACATGAATAAAACTGAAGCCACCAGCACAGCTCATTTACAAAGAGTTAGGGCATCCCACTTTCTCCTGTGTCTCTTTCGACTGTCTCGCCTCAATAACATGACAAAGCGCTGCAGCAATACTTCACTCACAGACAGACCAGCCAGAGTTAAACCACTGTCTCAGACAAAGAGAGAGCAGCTTCAAACCCCAGGCTTGTGTCAGTAATTATTGGGCCTAATAATACAGGACTTAATTAATATCAATATGAGCTTTTTACTAAAACATATAGTTTGAAGTTTGTGGATTACAAGGTATCAAATTCTAAAATATACCAAATATACCTTTTAAATGTAAAACTTCTGGAAACTAAAATCTCCCGTATATAGATTCTGTTGGTAAGGAAAATATATTTAGTGCGTTTCAAGTCTGTCAGGGATGTGGCCCCCGACCAGCTCTGATTTTCTGAATTCGGCCCCCTCTAATAATGAGTTTGAGACCTCTGCTCTAGGGGTTTTAGCAATGGTTTTAATTTTTTTTTTCTTTTTTTCATTTGTTGGGGTAATTATTTTGTATGTGTCCTCTGATAATTTAGTTTTTTTATATCTTCTTGTACATGACCACTGTCATAATAAACTAAAAGAAACAAATCCAGATGACTTTTAAGCCCTTTATAATGTACTAGACTGATTCATATAATTTCAAATGAAATAACAATCTGCTGGAGAGTTCATGAACTTTTGTGGCACAGATTTAAACGTAGACAGTGTGGACATCTGAAAATAATTTAAGCACCATTCAAATGGAAAGGTGGAGCTGCAGGTCCAACTAGTTAATCAAATAATTCATCAAGGCTTGGCCCGTCTCCTTTGTGGGAGGGATTACTACTGCAGTAATCCCTCCCACAAATACTATGTTTTGAGGAGGGAAAGTGAACAACGCAAAGTCACAGACAGAGGTGACATCATTTGGATTTACGGAGTGCAGGTCTACTTTACTTAAACAATGTATTACAAAAGCCCTATTCTGATGAGGTTAGTTTTACCTTGGTAACAAAACAAATACAAACATTGTCTTGTGTTACTAGTCGTGTGGGAATCATCGATGTCTGTAAAAATGTCTGCAAAGATTCCTCCTGATTTTTCTTACTGATTTTAGCAAAGTCTTGAGGTCCTCAGGTAAAACTAACCCCGTGCAGATGCTCATGTCTGTGTCCTTGCATTGAAGCTTGATTCATAATCTTTCTACGTCCATTTTACATCCAAATTTAAACTAGATTAATAATATTAATTCACTATGGAACCTTCGCTAATCCAATTATTGTTTTTTCTACAATTAAAAAGTAGAAAACACATAACAAACTGCGATAAAGACGTGACCCCGGAAGTACAACCCCGTTGTCGTGGCAACCGAGGACCGAGCAGCATGGAGGCTCTTTTTGGAAAGTTTGGATCGAGCAGCTACGTCAGAGTGAATGAAATAAAAGATCCACATGGATGAATTAAAAGGCTCTTGTCATTTGTTTGATGTTTCCAGAATAAAATCTGTAAAAACAAGTGAATTACTGACGTTTCTTATCCCTTGCGAATGCTCATAATAAAACACGATGTCGTGGGGTCAATTTCAATTTTACAGACGTCCCTGTGTAAAATGAGTCCCGTCTGAACAGGGCTTAAGACGTGCTCTTGTGTTGTATACTTGGTCATCTCTGCTTTCAAAGTTACTGTCAATCGTACTTAACAAAAACAAATACTTAAGACTTAAATATTCATACTCAGCAGAATGAGAAAGATTAAACTGAAGATGTTGCAAGCAAGATAGTCACCATAGTTAAGTCATACAAAGAAAGACACAAAAAATGTCATTGTTTGTCAAATATATAACCAGAAAGAGGAAAGTCCTTTGTGTGTTAGTTAGTTTTCTCATTCTAATTATATCACTATCTCATTTTCTCTCCAACTATGACCTGCATGATTTGACCCGATCATCTCTGCAAAACTGTGAAGCCCATCCACTTCTCCACACCACGAGGCACCACAGCCAAGAGTCAAAATGTTCTGTAAAGGTTTTTTGTAGTTTTTCGTTGAGAGAAGAAGGGTCAAGGACAGGGGGCACTCTGGGACAGTTATCCATTTGCTAAATCATCTTGGACATTGTTAAACTGCTTTCTACCTGTAATGTGGCCCCTCGAGGAAACCTTCTCTAGTATGAATGTTGAAATAATCGTGTGGAACAAAAGCACCTTTACACGAAACGTCTCCTTCAGTAAGAACAAACACACCTCGTGCTCTGTGTGGACCCCGTGCCTCTGGCCCTCAGTGATGTACAGCTCAGTGTAGACCTGGTCCAGGACTGTGGTGTTCTGCGCTCCCTCAGGTCCTTCTCGCACACGTCCAAAGCGCCTCTTCAGACTGTCGCGGTAACCTGCAAGAATTCATATGTGCAAGAATAGTAGCTTTCCTCGCGGGCAAGTTTAAATCATTGATACGATTAGTATTTTAATATTTATGATCAGTGGGGGGCCGAGGAATTTGGGGGCCCAAGGCAAAATTAAGTACAGGCCCCTCCTCATCAAGTGTGATTTTGGGCTTTTCAGCTACTTTTCTGTCGTGTTTCTTGAAAGGAATGCTTTTTTTTTTACATGTGGTTCATACATTTCAGGTGGAAAATTCATACGTATATGTGCAACAGCTTACACGTTCTAAATTACTTTAAACAGGGGGGTTTGGGGGTCCTTCCCCAGAAGAATATTTAGAAATCAGACCAGATTTACCTTTTGTTGGTGCAGTTTAACTTATGTTCTATTCAGCTAACTTAAATAGTTTTCTTTTGCAATTTTATAATGTTGTATTTTATTTACTATTTGACTTTTTTAGTTTTTAGGGTGGGAGGGGGGGTGGGGGGGTTTGAGTATTACTCATATCTATCTATATGTATGCATTTACGTGTGTTATACAAAAAAACACACAAAACTGTGCATCTTTGCATATATTAAGTTGAACTTAATATACGCACTGAAAAGTCAGGTATTAGTGTTAGCACTCCATCTACTGGCAGCAAAGGGCATTACCATGGAGACATAGAACAAGTTAGCTTGCCCTGTTATGCTAATGTAATGCAGTTGTAAAGAACAGCAGGAGACCTCCGTAGTGTACCCTAATACAAATCTGGGATATTTTTTATGCAAGTGTTTTTGTGAGGCTCAGAGGAGGAGTAAAGAGGACAAGCTTGTACACATAATAAATGAAACAAGCTATGTTTTTGATGAGGGAACAATCTCAACGGCTATTCTTACTTTGCGAAGCATTGATTTGAAGTGCACACAGTTCCTGAGCACAGCTGGAGTACATCTCTTCCTTCTGGACACAGGAAGACTCCGCGGCTCTGAAAATGACAAAACATGAGGGATCTTTTCAACTTAACTGTCCACAGCCCGCACAGGAGGACGGAAAGACTCACTGAGCGTCATCATCGGGCTGAGGCTCCGCCCTGAAGTCTGGCGGGTGTTCTTTCGACCAATCACTGCACTCCGTAGCACAATCAGACCCCGCCTCCTTCTTCACCACGGCACACTTAAATCTAAGGGATGCAACGTTGAAAATATTAGTGTGGAATCTTAACTATGAGATGTCGAGGAAGAAAGTAGGGCCTTACGTGTCAATGGGTTTTTCCCCAGAGAATAATGGAGGTGCATTTCTGGAGCAATCACTGAGGCAATCATACTCTACATTCCCTTTAATGTCATTCATCTACAATAATAGCAGATTAGAGAGTATTAGAAAGGTCACAATTGTACGATTATTTACGATTATTGACACCATGACTTCCAAATAACAGTGAAATCCCTCATTTATTTTCAGTTACATTGTCTTCTTTTACATTTGCCCAGAAAAGTCCCAGGAGATCAAACAATGTGCTTTTGGAGAGGCTGAATTCCCCAGGCTTCAGATAGGCTCCTGTTTGTCTAAGGCAAATATGAATACGAACACAAACACAAATACAAAAACTACTACTTATTGTCCACAGATGTAGAATGTAGATTTGCCTTTAGTTTCAGTTAAGACAAAGACATATCCACATGTCACATTTAGCTCAACATTTTACACAACAAAGGATGAATGTGTTGCAGTTGGTTCTTCTCTGCACGCTCAAGTCTCCACATCAGCACGGTAAAAGTCAAGATGCTCTCCATGAGGCGATGGATAACTTGGCTGATTCCAAAATGTTTGATCATAAAACACTCCTTTTCCATTCAAAGGATAAGAAAGCATCATAATCATCTGTATTTGGTTCCTTGGTTTTACGTAAATTTAATCCCACACACATGCAACCAGTGTCATATTCAGAGTTAACCGTTTGTTTTCCACTCCTCCTTCCATCGCCTGCTTTCTCAACATTCCTGCCACTCACTTTGTCACAAATGCTGTTCTTCTTAATAACAGTACTAGCCAAGGAATCATAAATGTGCAGTTTCTAAAAGCACAATAAAACATGAGCTCACGTACCGCGCTGCTGCTGCTGCTGCTGCTGCTGCTGTGTTTGTGTGACTCGTCCTGTGAAGTGGCAGTTAAGTTTCATTTTCGTTTCCCCGTGCAGACACAGTTACGCTGAGACTTGTGTTGCCAGGTGTCAGGTTACAAAAGGGGGTTTTTCAGGGTAAAGAAAAAAAAATCAGAGGGAAGTGGTTTGTGCATTTGTGAATGGGAAAGATATCTGCAGTTTATTTTTTTCAAAACTGGTTTCAACAAAAATGTTTTTAGTTTTTGTTGCAATCACTGTGAAGGGAACATTTCATTTTTTTCCAAATTTGTTTCAGCAAGAGCCATCCCAGAGTGATAATGTGAAGAACTCCACTTAGAGTATTTTAATTATTAAAGCTGTGATGCCTGATTTTCAATCCAGTGAAGTAATTATTGTTGTATTTGTAACTAGCTCCTCGCTCTCACAAACCCTTTGACAGATCAGTAGAATTCACAAGCATACATTATTCAAAAGTTGGGTAATGCAGATTATGGCTTGGATACGGCTTCAGTCAGGTTAGCATGATATGATTCTTTAAAGGCTCATGATTAGATTCTCTTTTGCCTCCTGCTATGGAGGCAAAAAATTTAAACATTTAAAGTCACTGCGACTTTAAATGTAGTGTGTCCAGTCAGACGTCAGGGCTCTGTCAGGCCTGACACCGAGCCTCGCTCAGAGCTCACCTGGCAGTTACATCAGCAAAAGCTGATTATAATCAGATAGTCTGTCTGCCCCAGGGCAGCTGTGGCATCAGATGTAGTTTACCACCATTGAGTGTGGATTGATTGAATAATGTAATGTAAAGTCAGCTATAAAAATCAAATGCATTACAGTGGAACTCTTTTCTTTCTGAAACTGAAAACTGCAGAATCAGCAGAATAACCCGAGCTGCTCACATTTTAAAGTGGACATATTGCGCATTCATGTGGCTTTATTTGGCTTTAAACATGCTTCTGCTCATCCTCATTAGTATTTCACATGTTCAAACTAACATATTTGAAACATTTGGAAAACACACTTTAAAAAACAATACCTCTGTTATTACTGAGGAATGAACAATGAAAAATGAACATTTGAGCACAGCACAGAGTCCAGTGGTTTGGGAAGTTATATACTACAGAGATGCCCTAACCCATGTTCTAACATGATTAAAAGCAATTTTACTTTGAGCATTTCTCTTCTGGACTGACTTCCCAAAAGCCTCATGTCGACAGGTGTTGAAATTAGCATATGTGCTAACATTTAAACGATACATCTGGTTTAGTTATGTCTGTATTAGTCGTTAAATATAATTCTGAGGATTAGATTTGCCAATTACTCTGAAGAATCTTTTCTGTGTAAAGATCTTTTAGACATACTTCATATAATATTAACAACTACTGTGCGCTGCAAGACTCCAAAACAAATGATTTCTTTCTTGTTCCAGCTCTTAATCCTCCTCTCCCCGTGAAGCACCTACGTCGCTTCCACACCAAACACCATAAAGAGCGAGCGGTCGTGGACAGATAAGCCGGGGAGCTGCACTGTTCTGATAAGCTCTCCATACCAGTCCGAGTGCACGAGCCAACGCACCAAGGACACCCGCCGTCCACCTCTGGAGATAAACGCCTACAGGGCACGTTATGATAACCTGGTGACGGCTGCTGAGCGTTATAAATGTCATCAGCAAGTTATGTCTGAGCCGTGTGCAGACTCCGGCAGTTCATCAAGATTCCAGTGTGGAGGCGTTTGTTCTTCTCTGTTCCTCTGTTGTATGAGTCCACAGGAGCACTGTCAGAAAAGTCAAGTCACTTATAGAGCTGTTCGAATGTGCTTTCATCAGAATCAGACTCCACACGGGAGGAAAGTGAAAACAGAACACTTTTTGACATCAGATATCAAGTCATGTGTGATATCAGATTTAGATGCTGATGGTTTGAAAGCAGGCTATTCAACTGAAGGCCCGGGGGCCAGATCAGGCCCTCCAAGGGATATGATCCGGCCCTCAACTTATCTTCCAAAAATATAGAAAATATTTGATCTCTTGTTAATGGTTTAGTCCTGGTTTAGATCTGGTTTAGTCTTGGTTTAGTCCTCGTTTAGACCTGATTTAGTCCTAGTTTAAACTTGGTTTAGACCTGCTTTAGTCCTGGTTTAGATCTGGTTTAGACCTGGTTTAGTCCTGGTTTAGACCTGGATTAGACCTGGTTTAGATCTGGTTTAGTCCTGGTTCAATCCTTGTTTAGTCCTGGTTTAGACCTGCTTTAGTCCTGGTTTAGATCTGGTTTAGTCCTGGTTCAATCCTTGTTTAGTCCTGGTTTAGACCTGCTTTAGTCCTGGTTTAGATCTGGTTTAGACCTGGTTTAGTCCTTGTTTAGTCCTGGTTTAGACCTGCTTTAGTCCTGGTTTAGATCTGGTTTAGACCTGCTTTAGTCCTGGTTTAGATCTGGTTTAGACCTGGTTTAGACCTGCTTTAGACTTGTTGGCGTGCTGGACATTTCTGGCCTTGAGGACAAAACAATCCAAAAAATCTGGCCCCCGGTAAAATAAAGTTGAAAAGCCCTAAACTACGGACAAAAGGTTTTTTGTTTGTTTGTTTGTTTATTTCATTTTTTGTGATTTTTTTGGTCAGTTTGTTCTCTCAACATATTGACTTTCGTGTAAAACAACAAACTTGTCCAATCTGCTCTTGCACAATTCTGCACAAATGTTTTATTCTTCCACTGAATCCACTTCATCCATACATTTCTCTGGGACATTGTAACTTCAAAGGTCGTTTTCTTGAAATACATTTTTCTCCCTCGAGACATAAAGATCAACCTTAAAGTACATCCCACACACACCAAACTTTATATTTTGATGAAATGTACAGAAGGATTTATTGATATCCAATTCTAAGCCTGATTTATTAAAGTTTTAAGTCAAAATTAGGCAAAAAAATGTTATTTTTAGGTCAATTTTCAAAAACGCAAACTCAAAAACTAAATAAGAAATCCAAAATCCCCTCTGCCTCAGATTGAAATGTCCCAAATATGTGCAATTTTGGCACAAAATGGCACCCCACATGAAAACATGACATGATGAAGAACTTAACTTAATAAGGTTTTTTTTTTCTTACATTTGCGTCAGTAAACTACAGGAGAAGTTTCAAATTGATATATTTGAGTTGAGACACTGCAAGTGACTAGGAAAATATCTTTAATTTAAATATATAAATGTGAAACGTCTCCTGGTTTCTCAGGAGGGTTGTCTTCAGGTCGACGTCAGGAAATGTTGCGCAGCTGGTTTTCCGTGCAGAGACAGCAGGGGGCGACGGTGGGGGCTTCAAACGGCCCGAAAATACATTTACAACCACCACACGGACTCACACAGATGGTAGAAAGTAAAAATGTATTTAGTTCTACTTTATAAACAAACTTATCCACGAAGGCATCAATGATTAATGCACTAATCGTGACTAGTCGACTAAAAAAAATAATCAGCTATAAAAATTCATTGAGTAATGGTTAACTGAACTATAAAGACTCTAAAGCATGTGTCAAAAGACCTTTTACAACAAAGACTGTGACATTAACACATCAAAATGTAAAAAAAATAAATAAAAAATACATTATTGCTCATGTCCATCAATAATACACTTTATTCATAAATATTCTCTTTATAGAAGCCTTCAATCCCATATTTCAATCTTTATTTGGCTGATAATGTATTTAAATAATGTATGAAATGTTTAAATATACAATAGCAATTATTATTGACTAGTCGACTAATCATAAAAACACTGGCAGACTGGTCAACTATAATTGTTAGTGACGGCCCTATAGTCCAATTCATAAAACAGCCATGAAACTACTGGACCTCAAAGAACACGGATCCATGAAGGACATTTATGAAGAGGCCAGAGACATCTCCATCGACCCCAAACGCTGCATGCAGGGGCGTCAGGTGAAGCGTGCTGTTTCCCCTCAAAAGCATGTGACGTTTTTTTTTCCTCAGTTGCATTTTTTTATGGTTTTTGCTGTTGCAATTAAATGGGTGAGGAAAGTCCATGAGAGACTAAATACAGTCCAGTGAGGTATGACATCCGCGGGACCCTTTAAAAAGGAGGGAAATCATTCTTTACAAATGAGCCAAGTCAATTTAATTTACAGTTGGTGTGTTTTCTTCCGGTGATAGTACGTTTTCGAGATCTGGTCTGGTAGTTATTATAAAAAACAACAGTACAGTATCATGTTCTACATAGATACACAGGATGTCTATAAATGGGATTACATGTATTGTGGAGAAGGCTCACTTGAATGCAGTATGCTATACTTTCAACTCATTTTATAATGGATTCATTTGTTTATTGTGCCTTTAAGATGAATGGCGCTGTCTAGTAAACAGGAGATCCTGGGTTCAAATCCCAACAGGCCACGTGGTTAATAATAGGCGTTTTTATTTAGTTTTTTGTGGCGCAGACAAATTTGACTTCAGAATACTATATTTCCATGTAATATCTTCTGTAAGGTTTTGCTTACAAAGACATGCTCTAAAGACATTGACTAAAGGCACTGTGGCTCACTTGGTCAAAGTGCCTGTCTTTTAAACAGGAGCTCCTGAATTTGAACCCCAGCAGTGCCGTTCCACGCTGTGTTATTAGGTGGAAAGGCGCAAACAATGAAGGGATTCATAAGATTGATCATTAGACCACCTGGTTAAGAAAAGTCTTTTTTGTTTGACTTTTCGTGTAGCAGGCTCGTTGAAAAGCACTGTCTCGTTTTTCCACATACATTGTTTTGAAATTTTTGTCTGTGTGCCTTTTAGTTCCACCCGAAGGTGCTGTGGCTTAGTTGGTCAAAGTGCCTGTCTTGTAAACAGGAGATCCTGGGTTCAAATCCCAGCAGTGCCTTTTCACATTGCCCTCTTTGGCAGTAAGCGCACAGAAGAATTCTCTGCTCTCCAGCAGCAAGGCATTCTTAGTTCAAATCTTCTCTTCGTTTTATTACTATTATATACTTATATACTTTGTGTCTTTTAATGTTTGTCTACAGCACTGCCAAAGACAAACTGCCTCTTGAGGACAATAAAGTTTATTCTATTCCATAAATGTCATCACTCACCATTTACACTCAAGCGTTTCTGCCACTCACAGCTATAAGTCACACTGCTGTCAAGTCACCTTTATTTAAACATTCAATGTTTTCCTTGTATTTGGATGGATTCATTCTGTGTAATGATGACAGACAGAGGGATCCTATATTAGTTTTCATTTTCAGCTTTTCTTCACAAACTCTCACTACTGGAGTTAAAGTGATACAACAGGAACTTTCTCACCAAATGGACTGATGATGATTAGAAAAACCTAAAAGTCTGTTTTAAGCCGGGGTCCACTGCACGATATTGTCCGACTGTGACATAAGCCGTCTGATCGTGGGAAGAATCTTCAGTCGCAGCTCAAAATCATGGCTCGTAGATCTCAGAGTGAGACGGGGACAACGACTAAACTTAAAACCATCGTACGACCAAAGACGAGCTACCATTGACATCAAACCTGTCGCTGCGTCTATGATCGATCTGTGTCAAAACTGTAACCACAAGCATCACAAAGTAAAGGCAGGAGCTCCGCCGAAAACAGGAATGTATCTTCTCATTTCTCTTTCATTTAGCAACTTTTACAAATGCGAAAACACTGCTAGCATGTCGCGCTAGCCCCTGCTAACAGCTACAACTGTGAAGACTTTATCACACGGAGCCTGAGCCTGAAATTCGCTCAGATAAACTTTTGTCGTAGCTACGGTTGATCATGTGATTCATCGCTCGATGTGACAGCGTTCTGTCAAATGACTTTTAATTCATCACGTCTTGCAGTGATTTTCATCATTAAAAACTGGGACACGCCCTGGTTGGAGTGGAGAGTTACAATAAAAATGTAAAAAGATCGGATAATTAAGTACATTATCATACACATCCATTCACAGCTCATTCACGACTCAGTAAACAGTACAATATGAGAAACGTCTAGTTAAAGTGCTCTGATTTTTTGTTTCTGGTCATTTTCAAGAACAATTCTCTCTATTTTGGCAATTTCTTCCTCTTTATTGTTGGTCGGTATCAAATTGGTCAAAAATAGGGTCAACTGGGACGTGACTTGTGTAAAACCGGGACAAATAGATGGTTTTGGACACATCTTCTGGGACACAGGGCTCAGAACTGGGACTGTCCCGGGTAAGTTGTGCTTCGGTTTAGTTGTGGTCCAGGTCCAAGTTTAGCCTGCGATGAGTGCTTGTGTGGCCCAAAACTGTTCTGATGTGAAAGTCTTTTAGCTCGCGTAGAAAAAGTTGTTAAATATTATGTTGAAAAGCTCTGGGACAGACTTGAGATTCAGGGACCAGCTCTGCTCCAGTGACAGACTTGGGATACTGGTGTGGAGAGTGTCGTCATGGCAACAAGCTACCCGCGACACATGATATGCAGATCTCAGCAGCAGGAATGAAAAAAAAATCATCATATTTTTCAAAAAGGGTTCCTGGAAAACCTGAAAAATAACTGTCCTGTTTTCCAGACAGAGAGACGACCTGATGTCCTGGAAAATGGATGTTTTGTCATTTCTGGACCATTTGCTTCGCTGGTTATTGAATTTTATTACTGAATTATTGAATTTTAATTATCAAACGAATAGAAACTGTTACTGCCATCATCACAGTAAAAGGTGCAGTTGTTTTTTGGGGAGAAAAAAAGCTCAACCCCCTTATTCTCCAGTGCAGTGTTCGACAAACAGTACCATCAAATGAGAAGAAGTCAAACATCTAAATTGAGCTACAATCATTTTTATTGATCTGTAAATCTAATTACAGTGTTTTTGGTGTGTAATTTGCAATCATTGTGAACTTCAGGTATAAAACTACATCTTAATTATACAAAATAATAAATGTGTTTGTATACGCTGTGATTGCAAAACTAAAAATGTCCTGGAAAAGTCCAAGTGTGAGAACCTTGTGAAAATATGCAAAGATGAGCTTTTGTATTGGTTGAGTGTCTAGAGCAGGAACAGCCTACAGAACAGAGCTGCCAGGAATTGGGCCACTTTATAAGAGCTGCCGCGGGTCACAAATATTGGTTTGGCAACAATAATTTGCCATGTAAAATGTATTATTTCAGAGTAAAGCTAATGTAAGTCCTGGATTTCTGTGACAAAGCCTCATATCTAAAGCCATCTCTGTGGAGCTTCTGTTTGAGCGTGAGAGGA
Source organism: Rhinogobius similis (assembly GCA_019453435.1). Lineage (NCBI taxonomy): Eukaryota > Metazoa > Chordata > Actinopteri > Gobiiformes > Gobiidae > Rhinogobius > Rhinogobius similis. The sequence goes on along the minus strand of CM033636.1, from coordinate 2,837,141 downwards.
CGGGCAGGTCTGTCACTGAGGGAGCAGAGGAAAACACAAGCAGCACCAGACGTACCGCGGCTTTTCGGACACTCTTGCGCGGGTTTGGCTGCTGAAGCCTGGCAACCCTGCAACACAAGCTCCACCCATATCCGGGGAGCTCACCAAAGCAGTTCAAAGGACAAATATTATTCGTTATTTGTATCGTTATTGCCCTGCGACGAGTTGGCCACTGTCCAGGGTGTACCCCGCCTAAGGCCCAAAGTCACTGGGATAGGCTCCAGTCACCTGCGACTCCTAACGGGAATAAGCGGGAGAAAATGAATGAATGAATGTATCGTTATCGACCTTTAAACATGCTCTTGACTATCTTTACTTTGACATCTCATGCTTTAGAAGTCAAAATAAAGCAGTGGTGTGTGGTCAGGACCAGCACGGCAAGCAGAGATTGACCAATACAATCACAGAATGAACAAAGAAGTTGAAACCCGGTTCTTTCTATTTTTCTGATTTATTTGTCCCAAATATGTGTAATTTTGGCCGTTTTTACACATAAAATCATCCTTCCTATATGAAACCATGACATGATGAAAAACTTATAATACGTTTTTTTTTCTTTTTTTTGAGTAAACTACAGGAAAAGTTTACAATTGATATCTTTAAATTAAACATTTTTTCCTGTTCACCTGCAGTGTCTCACCAAGGGCTGTGCGATACGGTGATAAAAATGGAACAGTGAGCTCGTCTCTGTGACAATCTGCTGTTTTTCTCCCTTTAATGCAGCTGTCTGTTCAAACACACTTTTTCTCCTGTTGTTTAGTCTCTGAAGCCTCTGAGCAGATGACTTTATTTACCTCTTAAAGGTCAGACCAAATCAACTCGAAATCGCAATTTTGATTTTGATGCAATTAGCAAATCACAAAGGTTGCAATTTATGAAGTGCAATCATTTCTTCCACAAACAACAAAATGTCTTGCTTCGACTTGAATAAAAACTGTTAACACTGTAGTTTGGATTTGTACGAACAAGAGACAAAAGTGAGGAAAATGTGTTCAAAAGCAACAAAAACACAGAACAACAAACGCAACTCGATGCACCAAAATGTGACAAAGAGGTGACTAAAAGTGACAAAGACGTGTTTGAACATGATTAAAAGTGACAAAGACGTGTTTAAATATGACTAAAAGTGACAAAGACGTGTTTAAATATGACTAAAAGTGACAAAGACATGTTTAGATTTGACTAAAAGTGGCAAAGACATGTTTAAATATGACTAAAAGTGATAAAGACGTGTTTAAAAATGACTAAAAGTGACAAAGACGTGTTCAAATATGACTAAAAGTGACAAAGTAGTGTTCAGATATGACTAAAAGTGACAAAGACGTGTTTAAATATGACTAAAAGTGACAAAGACGTGTTTAAATATGACTTTAAATATGACTAAAAGTGACAAAGACTGTTTAAATATGACTAAAAGTGACAAAGTAGTGTTCAGATATGACTAAAAGTGACAAAGAGGTCTTTAAATATGACTTTAAATATGACTAAAAGTGACAAAGACTTTAAGTATGACTAAAAGTGACAAAGACTGTTTAAATATGACTAAAAGTGACAAAGACTGTTTAAATATGACTAAAAGTGACAAAGACGTGTTTAAATATGACTAAAAGTGACAAAGACGTGTTTAAATATGACTTTAAATATGACTAAAAGTGACAAAGACTGTTTAAATATGACTAAAAGTGACAAAGACGTGTTCAAATATGACTAAAAGTGACAAAGACGTGTTTGAACATGACTAAAAGTGACAAAGACGTGTTTGAACATGACTAAAAGTGACAAAGACGCGTTTGAACATGACTAAAAGTGACAAAGACGCGTTTGAACATGACTAAAAGTGACAAAGACGTGTTTGAACATGACTAAAAGTGACAAAGAAAATATGACTTTAAATATGACTAAAAGTGACAAAGACTGTTTAAATATGACTAAAAGTGACAAAGACTGTTTAAATATGACTTTAAATATGACTAAAAGTGACAAAGACTGTTTAAATATGACTTTAAATATGACTAAAAGTGACAAAGACTGTTTAAATATGACTAAAGTGAACAAAGACGTTTCAAATATGACTAAAAGTGACAAAGACTGTTCAAATATGACTAAAAGTGACAAAGAAAATATGACTAAAAGTGACAAAGACGCGGTTCCAAATATGACTTAAAAGTGACAAAGACTGTTTAAATATGACTAAAAGTGACAAAGTAGTGTTTATGACTAAATATGACTAAAAGTGACAAAGAGGTCTGTTTAAATATGACTTTAAATATGACTAAAAGTGACAAAGACTGTTTAAATATGACTTTAAATATGACTAAAAGTGACTAAAAGTTTCAAAGTCTGTTTAAATATTTCTTTAAATATTAATAAAAGTGACAAATACTGTTTAAATATGACTTTAAATATGACTAAAAGTGACAAAGACTGTTTAAATATGACTTTAAATATGACTAAAAGTGACAAAGACTGTTTAAATATGACTAAAAGTGACAAAGACTTGTTCAAATATGACTAAAAGTGACAAAGATTTGTTTAAATATTACTTTAAATATGACTAAAAGTGACAAAGACTGTTTAAATATGACTAAAAGTGACAAAGACTGTTTAAATATGACTAAAAGTGACAAAGACTGTTTAAATATGACTAAAAGTGACAAAGACGTGTTTAAATATGACTTTAAATATGACTTAAAAGTGACAAAGACTGTTTAAATATGACTAAAAGTGACAAAGACTGTTTAAATATGACTAAAAGTGACAAAGACTGTTTAAATATGACTAAAAGTGACAAAGACTGTTTAAATATGACTTTAAATATGACTAAAAGTGACAAAGACTGTTTAAATATGACTAAAAGTGACAAAGATCATGCGTTTAAATATGACTAAAAGTGACAAAGACGTGTTTAAATATGACTTAAAAGTGACTAAAAGTGACAAAGACTGTTTAAATATGACTAAAAGTGACAAAGACTGTTTAAATATGACTTTAAATATGACTAAAAGTGACAAAGACTGTTTAAATATGACTAAAAGTGACAAAGACTGTTTAAATATGACTTTAAATATGACTAAAAGTGACAAAGACTGTTTAAATATGACTAAAAAGTGACAAAGACTGTTTAAATATGACTTTAAATATGACTAAAAGTGACAAAGACATGTTTAAATATGACTAAAAGTGACAAAGACTGTTTAAATATGACTTTAAATATGACTAAAAGTGACAAAGACTTTTTAAATATGACTTTAAATATGACTAAAAGTGACAAAGACTGTTTAAATATGACTAAAAGTGACAAAGACGTGTCTACTAGAAATATGACTAAAAGTGACAAAGACTGTTTAAATATGACTAAAAGTGACAAAGTAGTGTTCAGATATGACTAAAAGTGACAAAGAGGTCTTTAAATATGACTTTAAATATGACTTAAAAGTGACAAAGACTGTTTAAATATGACTTTAAAATATGACTAAAAGTTACATATACGTGTTTAAATATGACTTTAAATATGACTAAAAGTGACAAAGACTGTTTAAATATGACTAAAAGTGACAAAGACTGTTTAAATATGACTTTAAATATGACTAAAAGTGACAAAGACTGTTTAAATATGACTAAAAGTGACAAAGACTGTTTAAATATGACTTTAAATATGACTAAAAGTGACAAAGACTGTTTAAATATGACTAAAAGTGACAAAGACTTGTTTAAATATGACTAAAAGTGACAAAGACTGTTTAAATATGACTAAAAGTGACAAAGACTGTCTTTAAATATGACTTTAAATATGACTAAAAGTGACAAAGACTGTTTAAATATGACTAAAAGTGACAAAGACTGTTTAAATATGACTAAAAGTGACAAAGTAGTGTTCAGATATGACTAAAAGTGACAAAGAGGTCTTTAAATATGACTTTAAATATGACTAAAAGTGACAAAGACTGTTTAAATATGACTTTAAATATGACTAAAAGTGACAAAGACTGTTTAAATATGACTTTAAATATGACTAAAAGTGACAAAGACTGTTTAAATATGACTAAAAGTGACAAAGACGTGTTCAAATATGACTAAAAGTGACAAAGACGTGTTCAAATATGACTAAAAGTGACAAAGACTGTTTAAATATGACTAAAAGTGACAAAGTAGTGTTCAGATATGACTAAAAGTGACAAAGAGGTCTTTAAATATGACTTTAAATATGACTAAAAGTGACAAAGACTGTTTAAATATGACTTTAACATGACTCAAAAGTGACAAAGACTGTTTAAATATGACTTTAAATATGACTAAAAGTGACAAAGACTGTTTAAATATGACTAAAAGTGACAAAGACGTGTTCAAATATGACTAAAAGTGACAAAGACTGTTTAAATATGACTTTAAATATGACTAAAAGTGACAAAGACTGTTTAAATATGACTTTAAATATGACTAAAAGTGACAAAGACTGTTTAAATATGACTTTAAATATGACTAAAAGTGACAAAGACTGTTTAAATATGACTTTAAATATGACTAAAAGTGACAAAGACATGTTTAAATATGACTAAAAGTGACAAAGACTGTTTAAATATGACTAAAAGTGACAAAGACTGTTTAAATATGACTAAAAGTGACAAAGACGTGTTTAAATATGACTTTAAATATGACTTAAAAGTGACAAAGACTGTTTAAATATGACTAAAAGTGACAAAGACTGTTTAAATATGACTAAAAGTGACAAAGACTGTTTAAATATGACTAAAAGTGACAAAGACGTGTTTAAATATGACTTTAAATATGACTTAAAAGTGACAAAGACTGTTTAAATATGACTAAAAGTGACAAAGACTGTTTAAATATGACTAAAAGTGACAAAGACTGTTTAAATATGACTAAAAGTGACAAAGACATGTTTAGATTTGACTAAAAGTGACAAAGACTGTTTAAATATGACTAAAAGTGACAAAGTAGTGTTCAGATATGACTAAAAGTGACAAAGAGGTCTTTAAATATGACTTTAAATATGACTAAAAGTGACAAAGACTGTTTAAATATGACTTTAAATATGACTAAAAGTGACAAAGACTGTTTAAATATGACTAAAAGTGACAAAGACGTGTTCAAATATGACTAAAAGTGACAAAGACTGTTTAAATATGACTTTAAATATGACTAAAAGTGACAAAGACTGTTTAAATATGACTTTAAATATGACTAAAAGTGACAAAGACTGTTTAAATATGACTTTAAATATGACTAAAAGTGACAAAGACTGTTTAAATATGACTAAAAGTGACAAAGACGTGTTCAAATATGACTAAAAGTGACAAAGACGTGTTCAAATATGACTAAAAGTGACAAAGACTGTTTAAATATGACTAAAAGTGACAAAGTAGTGTTCAGATATGACTAAAAGTGACAAAGAGGTCTTTAAATATGACTTTAAATATGACTAAAAGTGACAAAGACTGTTTAAATATGACTTTAAATATGACTAAAAGTGACAAAGACTGTTTAAATATGACTTTAAATATGACTAAAAGTGACAAAGACTGTTTAAATATGACTTTAAATATGACTAAAAGTGACAAAGACATGTTTAAATATGACTAAAAGTGACAAAGACGTGTTTAAATATGACTTTAAATATGACTTAAAAGTGACAAAGACTGTTTAAATATGACTAAAAGTGACAAAGACTGTTTAAATATGACTAAAAGTGACAAAGACATGTTTAGATTTGACTAAAAGTGACAAAGACTGTTTAAATATGACTAAAAGTGACAAAGACTGTTTAAATATGACTAAAAGTGACAAAGAAGTGTTTAAATATTACTTTAAATATTACTTAAATGTGACAAAGACGTGTTCAAATATGACTAAAAGTGACAAAGACTTGTTCAAATATGACTAAAAGTGACAAAGACGTGTTTGAACATGATTAAAAGTGACAAAGACGTGTTCAAATATGACTAAAAGTGACAAAGACTGTTTAAATATGACTAAAAGTGACAAAGATTGTTTAAATATGACTTTAAATATGACTAAAAGTGACAAAGACTGTTTAAATATGACTAAAAGTGACAAAGACTGTTTAAATATTAATTTAAATATGACTAAAAGTGACAAAGACTGTTTGAACATGATTAAAAGTGACAAAGACTGTTTAAATATGACTTTAAATATGACTAAAAGTGACAAAGACTGTTTAAATATGACTAAAAGTGACAAAGACTTGTTTAAATATGACTTTAAATATGACTAAAAGTGACAAAGACTGTTTAAATATGACTAAAAGTGACAAAGACTTGTTTAAATATGACTAAAAGTGACAAAATTGTGTTCAACAGTGTGAATTTAAATAGAATTCAATTGATAAAACATAAATCGCAAATCTAATCTATTTGCACTGGTCCGAAAAACCACAATTAGATATTTTTCCTAAATCGTGCAGCTCTATTAAAGGCAACAGAAAAATACAAAGTGAATTGAAATCATGATCTGGTCCCAAGAAAATCGTGCTAATCATTTTTTGCCACATCGTCCAGCCCTGGTCTGACCTCAAAGATTTAGTTATAATAAAAAAGAAAAGAAAAGAGGAAACAGAAAAGTTTTGGGGACACCACTATCACATCACACAATACGACGCACAATGAGACGTTCCAGGAGCAGGACGTCCAGAAGTAGTTTCAACCCTGAGCGAGCGCCTCTGCCTCTCCGTATTCATTACTCAGCAGTGACTCCAAGACAAACTGTTTTATTTCGCCAATGGGACGGCTCATTTACATCGCCCATAAACAAGCTCAGACTGCAGCACATTTTTCTTTTTGGATAATTTGGCCCGTTTAGCTGGTCCGCGCTCCGTTCCATCCACCTTCGACTTGAGCGCGGAGCCAAAGGGAAAGCGGAGGAGCAGAAATGATTACAGTAAAAGACTGTTTGAAAAAGCTCCTGCGCCGGCCCATCTCTTTCCCATCAGAATGTGAATCGGTGCACGCCACATCGCTCTTTCACTGGGCACAGGACGAACGCTCCTTCCACCCGAGAAATGACGAGAAGTACTTTCCGCGCTCGCTTCGCTCGGACGGCGGGTCGCGGCAGGCAGCGCTCTCAAACAGATTCACATCACACTCTGAAGTTAAATACAGAAGGTACAAATGTGTTGAAGCTGAATGGGGAAAAGCGGTATGCATTTTTCTTTTACATATTTCTACCCACATTTTAACCGACTGGAGAAACGGCATTGAAGCACAAGTGAGAGCTTTTTATGTAGAAGTAGTGGTCTGTTTTTATGAAGTACAACAGTTTATTATTACAAATGCGTCCAAAGTGTAAAAGTGGTCCGACATCAAGTTTGGATGAGTTTAATCAAACTTATCTTTTATCTTCAGCTCTTCCCAAACGGATACGCCTCTCTGCCTTGCTCTGTCCAAGGGGGACCAGACTCAGACCATCAAACACAGGACACCTGGTCTGCAGGAGGTGAAATAAAAGACAGTGTCTGTGTAACCAGGAATGTCTGCTGCTGGTTATTTCTATGTATGATTTATTTAATCAGGATTGTTAAATTGAGAATTTCATCTCCAGGTTAATCCTGGTCCTACAAGGGGTTTAAATTGAATATTGTGAGTATGTGAGTGAGTGTGTGTATCAGATGGTCTGGGGTCCTCACCAGGAAAACATTGAAAGGACACATATTCTCCTACAGTGACTTTTTTGAGCTTTAAACCATGTTCTAACAATGTTCCATCATCAAAAACACACCTGAAGTAGCATTTAGTCGTATTCACGTTGTTCACACTTCCGTCTGAACTTCTTTGTTTTTGGGACGTATTTTCAGACTTCATATGTCACTTATCAGAAAATCTTCTGCTGTTTTAAGTCCTTAAATTGTCGACAGACTCATTCTGAGCATTTCCTCTGTCTAAACACAATAACTGGTGCTGCGAGCTTGATAATTGTGGTAGCACATTCGCTTCAAGAGCTAATATAGCGCTTGGCGCCGTCTACTGGCTGGATGATCTAAGTACACACTAAGTAAGTGTCTTTCCAGACTGCTGACAAGAAATGTAATTATTATATAATAAACTTTTTTTTATTTCTTTCAAAACACGAGATGACAAATTAAATGTACTCAAGAGCATGTCTAAAGGCTAATAACAATATAAAAAAATGCATAATATTTTCCCTTTAACAAACTGTGTCAGCTCCAGTATTCCAGTGCATTTTAGATCTCATTTTTAATAATAATATATTTTTCACAGGGTTAATTTCAGTGTGTGGTGCTCCTCGTGCTCTGATAGAACTGCTCCTGCTCTTCTGCACTTCAGTCTGTGCTTTAGACACACAGTCTGTGCGTGTGTGTGCGTGTGTGTGCGTGTGTGTGTGCGTGTGTGTGTGTGTGTGTGTGTGTGCGTGTGTGTGTGCGTGCGTGTGTGTGCGTGTGTGTGTGTGCGTGTGTGTGTGTGCGTGTGTGTGTGCGTGCGTGTGTGTGTGTGCGTGCGTGTGTGTGTGCGTGCGTGTGTGTGTGTGTGTGCGTGTGTGTGTGTGTGCGCGTGCGTGTGTGTGTGTGTGCGTGCGCGTGTGCGTGCGTGCGTGTGTGCGTGTGCGCGTGTGCGTGTGTGCGTGCGCGTGTGTGCGTGTGTGTGTGCGTGTGTGTGTGCGCGTGTGTGCGTGTGTGCGTGTGTGTGCGTGTGTGTGTGCGTGTGTGTGTGCGCGTGTGTGTGCGTGCGTGCGCGTGCGCGCGTGTGTGTGTGCGCGTGCGTGTGTGCGCGTGCGTGTGCGCGTGCGTGTGTGTGCGCGCGCGTGTGTGTGTGTGTGCGTGCGCGTGCGTGTGTGTGTGCGTGCGTGTGTGTGTGTGTGCGTGTGTGTGTGCGTGCGTGTGTGTGCGTGTGTGTGTGTGTGTGCGTGTGCGTGCGCGTGCGTGCGTGTCCCTTGTGTGCACCGCTGGGGTTACGTGCATCTTGGTCCGCATTTTCATCTGGAATTTATCTATTTATCTCCACAATAATAGATACATTTTTGTGATAGAAAAAGTGGTGTAGAGTTTGAGACGTGAAGTACTCCGTTATGACATTGAACTCAGGCCCGAGCGTACAGGGGTGTACGGGGGTGTACGGGGGTGTACGGGGGTGTACAGGGGTGTACAGGGTGTACAGGGTGCAAAAGGGTGCACTGCCCCCTCATTTAAAAGTGTTTGCACCCTCAGTTGTGGGGAGTAAAATGCTGGCAGGTAATGGAAGAGTATTATCTTTGCATCCCTTGGAAACTCGGGTGTACCCTCGGTCAGTTTGGTCTGGACCTGGGCCTGATCAAACTTAACCATAGCCTGACCAGAGCAGCCTGTCCTGGCTGTCCGGTGTGAGAGCAGAGGTGCAGGAGGGGAAAGGTGCTGCAGAGGAGCTGCTGATTGTGTCAGACCAGATGTGCCGAGACTGTCAGCAAAACGCAGAAAAGTGACCCACACAAAGCTGTCGACTGCTAGAGAGTTAAATGTCCAGACATATGGGGTTAATTTAGAAACTCCTCCAGGAGTGACATCTGGTCACCCTATTCAGCCCATAATTTGGTCCGTCTCCTCACCTTAGCCATGTTTCCACTGGGCCTCTCAGACTGGTTCACTTTGGAGCGCCTTGGCCCACTTCCGTTGATGGTGGAATGCATTTCTGTGCAGAGGTCCTGGCTCACAGAGGTCTTATAAAGTGGCTGATCTCACCCAAACAGAATATATGTTTTTGTAATTAATAAAATCTAAGTCGAAGTTTAGTAATTCCACGTTTGTGTCGCTGTGAGAAGAGGCTAAAGCCAGAGTCAAGAGGCACAACTTCCGGTTTATCGTCAGCTTTTTCTGTATTATTTCACTTCTCTGCACATCTACGCCACATTTCAACATCCCACGATGACTAGGTTTTTTTGAGTCAAGCCACACTTTTTTGGTTGAAAACATTCCGTTTCAATTAATCACACAATTTAAGGAAAACAGTGGTATTTAATGAAGCAAATATTGTCTCTGCCACTGTGTCTGGTCATTTAAATTGTTAATGATGGTTGTTTTGCTTTCTTCTTTGGTGAAGAAGTTGCTCATAACATTCTAACATGGTAAACTATTTCATTAAATCTATAAATCTGATCATGTTGGATCAATTATTCACTGAAAAAGTGCTGTGTATCAGTAAAAAGGAAACAGCTGGTGCTTACACGCACTAGCTTTGTTTTGCTAAGTTAACAAGTCAACAAGTGCAGATCACAGTGCACGGACCACCCCAATCTGTTCCAAAGTTCAAAATGTGCCTCTTGTGGATGTGTAGCAACGAAGCACTACATGTGCTGACCACTGGGGGCGGTAGCGAACAGTGGAAGCTCAACTTTTATTTAAAAAGTGAGCTGTGCCACCACATTCTTCCAGCAAATGTGATCTAAAAACTCCTGTGGCTTTGTCTTGTTGCTCTTTCTCTACCGTTTTTGGTAAATTCTCAACCTTCTTTGAGCTCCCTCTGGTGGTGGTTGTTTAATAGAACACACACTCACAGTTAGAAGCAGCTGGAAGTGACCGTAACTAACACAGATCTATTTACAAATGAGATTTTTTCTAAACTTGTTTTTTCCTGTGTGAAGCACTTAATGCTACATCATGTACAAACATGTTTTCATTCATATGAAAAGTGTAATACAAATAAAGTTTGATTGATTTAAAATGAAGCACAATATGTCTTGGACAGGTTGGACTCATTTGACTAAAACACAGATAAGACAACTGTAGTAAAGATTTTGCTGAATAGGTTACACACATTTATCCCAGGTTTATAATTACTGTTACGTAGCAACCACATTGTTATCTCTGGGCCACAAATCCTCAAAAAAAATATAAGAGAAAACTTTTATTTTGTTGGATTCATGTTTAAAGTGTCAGAAACATTTTATTGTTGTAAACTGCTCCAAAAAACTGGATGAATTTTGAGTCAGGTGTGATGTCATCAATGTAATTTAGAACTCATGTTCAGTGTTTCTTCACACACTGCTGCCTATGTTGGGAAAAACTGTCATTTATATTTATAACAGATTTTATTCCGCAAAATAAAGTCAAAATTAGAAAATCACAAAACCTTGCCTCCAATACAGAGACAAAAGTCTGTTCACTGTCTTCATCTGCCTTGCAACTCAAAGCTCAACATCTTTGTTTCCAGTTTAACCATCACACTCCTCCCCCGTCCTCCCCCGTCCGCCCCTGTAGCAGCAGCAGCCCTCTCCAGAGCCGCTACACTCCCTCCTCCCGGTCGGCGTGATGGATCTGTGGCCGCGCCGAGGGTAATGGGCTGGACACAGGGGAGTAAACAAGAGCGTCACCGCGGGCTACGGGCCGCGTTCAGATCATTCATACTGGTTTATATGAGGCGGAAATCCAGCGCCAAAGGTTCCGGACAGGAGTCATTGAGCGTCGCGGTGCTTGGGTTTCAATCACTCAGCGGCGCAGGCCAAACAGAGATGGCTTTAACTGCAGCGTGATGTGTGGTTATGGAGCGCTCTGCCCCACAGCCGCTCCATCAATAGCCTTTACCCGCCATTGATCAAACGCTTAGGGCTCATATGAAGTGACCACGTCCTCAGTGAAGAATAGCACCACCACTGTTGAGGTTTAGATTGACGCCGGTGTTAGAGTCTCTTCACTGGCTTCCCATTGACTTTAGAATCAAATTTAAAATCCTCCTCCTGACTTATAAAGCCATGAATGATATGGTCCCATCCAACCTCAAGGATGCAATAGTAGAGTACCATCCAAACAGAGCTCTTCGTTCTCAAAATGCTGGACTATTGTTAGTCCTAGAGTCTTTAAAAGCACAGTAGGAGGTAGAGCGTTTATACCAAGCTTCTGTTATGGAACCAGCTCCTGTTCATGTTAAAGAGGTCGACACAGCCTCTAAATTTAAGACCAGGCTCAAAACGCTCCTCTGAAATAGTTTATGGCCAGGCCAGTTAGGAACAGAAATAAAAATCTACATTTTTAAGTAATGAAGTATGGAGCTTGAACACTGTCCTATGGTTCTTCTACTTTCTCTATCAACAATATTTAAGACTTTAGTTCACATGTAGTCTGTTCATTGCTGTTCACATGTTTTTTCTCTTTCTCCACTTCCCTGGGGGAAGGTTTCAGACACCGCAGCGGCTGCTCCAGTGATACCTCCCCATCTCACGACCCTGACCTGTGACCTGGAGGTTCCCATGTGCCTGGAGGAACTCTCTCTGCACTGGATGAACTTACTTTTTCCCACAGGATTTTTTGTAGTTTTATGTAGTTTTTTTTTTCCCCGAGAAGGAGGGTCGATCGCTAAATTCTTGTGAACATTGCTTATTTAAACTGCTTTTCACCTGTGGCCCATTGAGGAAACTGTTGTTGTGATATAGATAGATAGAGACCACCAGGGGGCAGGAGTGGTCAGTCTGTCATATCCATCAGACGTCACCTCTGATGAAGACGGAAGTCCTGCCGCCCAAACATGTCAGATGAATGAGCTTATAGCTTTTTTACAACTGTCTTATTATAAGAAACTCACAAGTTTGGATTGTCTCTTCAGATGCATCATTTCCTCTCAAGGGGGACCCACATTGTATGTTCTTTAATACATACTGTTCCCATTTCCTTTTGATTGTGAGCAGCAGGATCAGAGAACAGACGCGCCTTTTAAATGGGAGACACCTACATGCCCCAGTTACCTATGTTGCACCCCATAGCACCAAGCTTGAGGTATAGTTGGAAACAAAGGCAAAGCAATAACAGCTCTTGTTTTTTTTTGTCAAAGAACAGCTTTATAATGTAGCAGAAAGCTCCACACAGTCTACTTCACCGCAGGGTCACACCAGACACCGCACACCAGATATCAAAGCAGCGGGACGTAATGTGGGTCAGAGGATTCGCTCTCCATCCGTGGCCCCTCGATCAGTTCCTGGTGTGTGATTAGGGGCCCCTGGGTGCTGTGAAGAGGTCTCCCGCAGCGTAGGGGGAGCGCGGAGTCAGGTACGTGCAGGGACTAGTGGGACCTCTGCGTGTTCCCCTGACAAAGGCTTCATGTCTGGACCTTAAGCTGCAGCTACACAGCCAGGGGAAAAACAGGGCGCACCAGGGGCCCGTGACCGGAGCTAACTCTGAGAGGCAGACCGCAGGGAGTGAGGGGAGCGCAAAACTCATCTAAAATGTGAGAAAGCAGCTACAGTATAATATTTAAGGTGAGACACTACAGGTAAATAGGAAATTATTCATTATATAAGTGTTTTGTCATGTCATGTTTGTCACTGTTGACATTTTAAGTGTAAGAATTGCCAAAAATACACATAATTGGGACATATAAATCTGAAAATTGGACAGAATCAGGTTTAAATGTCTTGGTTTATTTTGTACACATATTAGTTACAAAAAAAATTGCTGAAGGGATTTTGGATTTCTTATTTAGTCTTTAAGTAAACTTGGATTGGATTGAAAATTGTCCTAAAAATTCAAAATTTAACTATTTTTTTTATTTAAAACTTCAATAAATCTCTTTTGAAATTAGATCCTTCTGTCCGTTTCGTCAAAATCTTGTTGAGTCCAGATTGTACAGTTTGGTGTGGGATCTACTTTAAGGCTGATCTTTATGTCTCGAGGAAGAAAAATGTATTTTAAGAAAACAGCATTTGAAGTTACAATGTCCCAGAGAAATCTATGGATGAAGTGGATTAAATGGATAAATAAAAATAAAAAAATGAAGTGCAGTTTGGACAAGTGTGTTGTTCCCAAGAGAGATGAGTTGAGTTGAGAGAGCAAACTGACAAAAAACAAAAAACTGGAAAAAATGACTTTTGCCTGTAGTGACGCCTTAAGTTACAACTCTGGTTAATATTTTGTTGACAGCTGAAAGATCATTCTATGAACCAGTACCTCTTGGCCACCAAACATTTTTTAATTCGGGCAGATTTTCCATCCTCACTTAAATGTCTCCCAGTTCAAACTGAAGCTGTTCCTGGACCCTTTGGAGCCCAAACAACTGGCTGGACACTTTATGAAGCTGACACTGATGTCTGATTTATTTCCTCTAATTATAAGTTGGAACAAGCTCTGCACAAGACAATCAATCAATCAATTAGCAAAGCTGCAGTTGGGAGATTCTGACTCACGGACTGTTGACTGAGCATTTGTTGTTGTTTTTTTTTGGCAATTATTTTTTCAAAGCTGATGCTAGTTTCGCTAAAAATAGATTTTGGGACACTATGAATAGTACCTTTAGGGTTAGGGTTAGTAAAGTCAGTTAGTTACTAAAAAAAAGAAAATGATGTTGCCGCATTCAATTTATTTTTGTAAGGTCCGAAAGTAAATGGTAAATGGTCACAGGTCACATTTATATAGCTTTTCTACCTTTTTTAAGGCACTCAAAGCACTTTACATCAAGGAACCAGTCACCCATCCACTCACACATTCATACACCAGTGTACGCAGACACTGGGGGCCAGGTGGGTTAAGTGTCCTGCCCAAGGACACAACGGCATTATTCATCTGAAGGAGCTGAAATCGCACCACCAACCTGCGGGTCAGAGGATCTGATCACTCAACTACTCCATGTCTGGAGTGGGATTCGAACCGCCGACCTTCGGATCAGAAGGCGCCCACTCTACCTACTGCGCTACTGCCGCCCGGGACTGACTAACCGTTGCCTCGAAGGGCTTCTCAAAATTGTCGATATTACCAACAGAAAATTTGAAAATCAACAATGAAACATTAGATGAAGAGGATACAAACTACATGTGCAGACAAAATACAAACTTACACAAACTTCCTCAGACCTGCTCACTTCTTGTCTCACTTAGCTCAGATCACCTTCTGCCTCATCTCTGAAACTTTAAAGTGCAAACCCAGCTTTGTGGACCATTTTTGTCTCTTTTCCACATCAAAACAGGCCTGGGCCCAAACCACTCTGACTGTGTTTCAAACCCTTTTAAATGCACCACTGTAACCCCGGGCCTGTTGCAAGGCTGGTTTTCTGTGCAGAGACAGCAGGGGGAGACAGCGGGGGCTTCAAACAATCACACGGGCTTACAAAGACGTTTAGTAAGGTAAAATGTTACTTAGTTGTACTTTAAAGGACTCATATTACAACAAATGCACTTTTTTCTCTTTTAACTGTGTTATAACATTGTTCCCACATCAAAAACAGGAGTTGTATTTGTATTTTGCTTCTTTCACGCTTGTCAGATGAATCCAGATCATATTCTCTGCTCCTTCTCTGAGACTCACAAAATACTCACTTTCAAATTTCCCAGTTTTGTGACGTATGATGTTTTCAACACCTTATTTTAAGTTCTAAAGTAGGTACTCTAGAGGAATACACTATAGCATAACTATTTATAGAAAAGGTTTCAGGGGTTGTCATCCAGACGCTGTTTGAAAGATGACGTTTCGACTTCTATCCAGAAATCATTGTCAATCAGAGAGCTGGTCTCCCCCCCAGGGCTCCCCGGTCTCCCCGATCGTAGCCAACTTGTATATGGAACAGTTTGAGAAGAAGGCCCTGACCTCCTTCCGGGGCACACCTCCTAGCCTCTGGCAGCGCTACGTGGATGATACCTTTGTGATAATCAAGAAACAAGAGCTGGAAGCGTTCTCCGAGCATATTAATGCGCTGGACGTGAACATCAAGTTCACACGAGAGGACGCTAAGGACAACCGGTTGGTGTTTCTTGATTGCTCCACAATCAGATAGGAGGAAGGCAGTCTTCAGACAGAAGTACACAGGAAACCCACCCACACAGGTCAGTATTTATTGTTCGGTTCTAACCACCCACTGCAGCACAAGCTGGGAGTGATCAGGACACTACAACACAGAGCCCATGAAGTACCCACCAGCGCAGAGGGGAGAAAGAAGGAGGAAGAACACGTCCAACGTGCCCTCTCAGCTTGTGGTTATCCCAACTGGGCCTTGAACAAAGTCAGAAAAACCAAGAAACAGGACAGAAAGGAAAAAGATCCCAGCAGGAGGGGGTCTCTATCTCTTATGTCTCGGGCCTGTCTGAGAAGCTTCAAAGGATTTTTAGACAAAACGACATCCCTGTTTACTTCAAACCAGGCAACACACTTAAACAGAAACTGGTCCATCCGAAAGACAAGAGGCCGACAGAGAAACAGAGCAATGTAATTTATTCGAAAGAGTGCAGTGAGAACAGCTGCAAAGTACGTTACATAGGAGAGACCAAACAGCCACTGCACAAAAGGCTGTATCAGCACCGAAGATGAGCCACGGTGGGACTGCAAACCTAAGTGGTTTGCACCTAAAAGCTACAAACCACTCACTTGAAGACAGTGAGGTGAAGATTTTGAGCAGAGAAAAGAACTGGTTTGAAAGAGGAGTAAAGGAAGCTATTTTTGTAAAAAGAGAGACCTCTTCTCTAAACAGGAATGGGGGCTTAAGATTTAATTTGGCTCAGATTTATGACAGCCTCCTAACACCCTGGTCCAAATCAATAGACCAGTCAAATGCGAATGAGGCCATCAGTGATGAGGGAGCAACAGCTAGCTATCAATAGAACAATAGATCTAAGTCTGTCATCACAGATTAGCCTCAGGTGAAACTGGGCAGGGCCAATTATTAACCTAACAAAGACAGGCCATTAACAGGTTCAGAAGACACTAGGCAGAGCACACAATTTACAAACAAAAACAGGCGTTCAGTGACTCCTCCTTGTGGGCAGGACTCTCAATACTCGAATAGTAGAATATAAGCCAGAGTTCCCAGACCAGCTCTCTGATTGACAATGACTTTTGGATAGAAGTCGAAACATCTCGATCTTCAAACAGCGTCCGGATGACGACCCCTGAAACCTTTTCTACGATGAAACACACCTGGACGAATGAGGGTTTACATCGACGATAACTATATATACAGTATTTTATATTACAAGAAATTCAGATGCTAATGTGATTAAAAACTCCATCTCCAAAGTTCATCTCCAGTGCACGTTACAAACTTTGCATGTCAAAGTCTGCAGATTCTCATTTCCAAATCCCTGTAGGAACATTCACGTGTCAAATTCACTCAAAAAAGGAGAGCTGTCGTCACCCCTGGCCCCGCGAGGCCGCCATTATCCGCGCGCAAGTCCCCTGCCCGGATGTTTGCATGTAAAATGTATGCATCTTTGTTCTGCGGGCTGACTTATTCATGCGCGCCTGCCTTACAGAGATTAGCCGGCTCGCGTGTCTGTGAACTCCGCGCTGCTGCTGTTTTTATCGCAGCTATCAAAGGCAACTCTCAATTTACTAGTGAGGATCAAGCACGCAGGGAGGACGGCAGCTGAATGTTAATGATAAAAAGTAAAAGGCCGGCTCAAGAGGAGTGAACCCTGGGAATAAGATTTTAAAAGGTACATTACAGATTTTACGCACACGACTGTCCTGGTGTACAAAAATATAAGCGGCCCATTGTATTACTGGGCCGGGTGTAGCTCAGTGGGTGCTAGTTCAATCACAGCTCTGATCAGTGCATTATGGGAAAGATGCTTGTGTATAACCACGTTTGGACTGGCCCTGGCCCCATAGATCAGTGGCTCTTGTCTGAGCCTCTACACTGTGTTTATACAGTATTTAGATCATGTTAGATGCTTTTTTGCAGTGTGATCATTCGGGTCTTGAAGCGAGTGCCGTGCAGCGATAAACAGTAAACAGCTGTTACTGACGTGCTTTGTTTTATTAAGTCTGTTCAACACAAAAGTTACCGTCACTGGATAAAACAGTGGTTTATCATGAGTACAAGTCAGCCTTTGGTGAGAAGTGATTCATTTGTGTTTTTGACATCTGCCACTAAAGCGTTCCAGGAGCCAAAAGCCAGCCAGAGCGCTTCAGAAGGCAGTACCATTCACAGACCCATTTAGATTGATAAATAGACAAGTACAGTTTATTTAAGAGAGTGGAGACACTGTCGGGCCGCTACTCCAAACATGTCTTAAACATGTCTGTACTGTCTGTGGTCAGTACAGACTGTCTTTCGTTTCTGCTTGAAATACAATGGAGGACCTTTAAACACCCTCAACTCATTCAAGTGCCTATGACACACCATTATGGTGTTGAAGATTTCAGTTTAGCATCTTTTTAATTTTATAATTTTCCTTCCTGATTGTAAATAGAACATTCATGTAGTTACTGGATAACCATGTTGTACACTGGGCCAGAACTCCTCTGATGTCATGGAATCATCATCGTTTGACACCTGTATTTTGTAATCATTCATTCATTCATTCATTCATTCATTCATTCATTCATTCATTCATTCATTCATTCATTTTCTACCGCTTGTTCCCATTAGGGGTCGTGGGTGACTGGAGCCTGTCCCAGTGACTTTGGGCCTTAGGCGGGGTACACCCTGGTCAGTGGCCAACTTGTTGCAGAGTTAACACAGAGAGACAGACAACCATTCAGTCTCACATTCATACACTAGGGACAATTTAGAGTTGTCCATTAACCTGAACACAGTCATGTCTCTGGACGGTGGGAGGAGCCAGAGAACCCGGAGAGAACCCACGGTAACACGGGGAGAACATGCAGACTCCACCCAGAGAGATCATGTGATATTTTGTAATAAATTAGTGTAAAAATTGTGACAAACTGGATTCTCTCTGGTGTGATGTGATCCTCGTGTTTTAGAACTCTGTCATTTTCAACCGATTTCTTAACCTTCTTCAAACTGTTACTTGAGTGGTATAAAACTATAATTTCTACTCACAACAAAACAACTGTCATGCACACTGTAACCGTTACACACTTCATAGACCTCTTTTATGATCTCTTTTATTGTTTCATTAACTTTATGAACTTCCCATGATCACATCCCTGACTGTTGCACGATACATTTAATAATAACTGTTTCTAAAAGAATATATTGCACTTATGTCTACATTGACTTAAACTTTTCCAGCGGAGTTTACCGCAGAGAACTCAGCACGGGCCTCTATTTAAACTGAAGCTCGTTGACAAATCAGTGGCTGTTATGCTAATTTCTGATTCCCGGCACACAGTTGCGCGATGGTGCGTTCAAGGGCGCAGTTAAGATTCCTCGGCGCAGACGGGATTGTGATTTAGGAGCCTGATCCATTCTAAGCGCCCCGGGCTAACTTCCCCCTTGTCTTTGAGCAGGCGCCGCACCCGTGTTTAAAGCTAATGGGGTAACGCGGCTGTCAGGATGGAGGTACAGATGAGTTCAACAGCAAAGGCTTCTTCCAAACCACAGAAGGAAGCACAACATTATGAAGAAAGGCAAAATGTACTCGCTGAGATTAAAACGTCATTCAATTAAAAAAAAATTTTTCACACATTCACTGGAAGAGCTGAGCCTCCTTCAAGAATGTTTTTTTTTTTTTTTGTAGAAAATGTTCACAGCTTCCACTTGTGAGACATTACAGGTGAATAGGAAAAAATCTTTAATTTAAAGATAACAATTTGAAACGTCCCCTGTAGCTTAGTCCAATAAATGTAAGAAAAAAAGTATATTACAAGTTTTTCATAATTTAATGCTTTGGAAATGAGGCGTTAAAAACAGCTAAAATTACACATCTTTGGGACATATAAATCTGAAGGAAAAAATGGACTGAACCAGGTTTAAATTTCTTGGTTCATTTTGTAACATCTTAGTTAAAAAAAACTTTACCGAGAGGATTTAGGATTTCTTTTTTGGTTTTTGAGTAAACTAGATTTGACTGAAAATTGTCCTAAAAGTTCAAATTTCGCCTCATTTTTATTTTTTATTTTTTTGCTTAAAACTTCAATAAATCTGTTTTAGAATTTGATATAAAAAAAAATCCTTCTGTACGTTCCAACAAAATCTTGTTCAGTCCAGATTGTACAGTTTGGTGTAGGATCTACTTTAAGGCTGATCTTTATGTCTTGAGGGAGAAAAATGTATTTTATGAAAACGGCCTTTGAAGTTCCAATGTCCCAGAGAAATCTATGGATGAAGTGGATTAAATGGAAGAATAAAACATATTTAGGAGCAGATTGGACAAGTTTGTTGTTTCCACATGAAAGAGAGAAAACTGACCAAAAAACAACAAATGTATAAAAATGAGTTTTGCCTGTAGTGTCTCACCTTAAAGTCTATATGACAGATTAGACTACACATTTTACTAAAACGTACGTGATTATATTTAAGATTTTACTAAACATTTAGCCTTTTTATCCCCAGTTTGATAGTTTATAATTGTACTTCATGGGCCAGAGATAACTAGCAACCATTTTGAAAACAAGGGCCAAAATCACTATAAATTACACAATAGTTATGATTTGACAAATAAATACACCCAATAACACCTTTATGTTGCTGAATGATGTGTCAGTGGTCTGTGAATTGTCTCTGTATTTACAATAGCACGTCGCTTTCTGATGACATCACAGAGGGATTCTGTTTAAGAACTGAGCACAACTTCCTGTCATTTTAAACCTTTATTTTTCAAAATCTCTTCGCAAAATTTCTTCACAAACTGCAGCTTCGCAAATTTAAAACTATGCTAAATATGTACCACAGGTGCCCTCCCGCCAAACTAAGTAAGAATTAGAACATCATGAAAAGCTGTCAAATAGACTTTCTTTAGCGCCTTTAGCAGCTCTATTTTCCGGCTTGTGTGGCCCGGAAGTAACGCAGGTTCATAACTCTGGCCAATCAGAGCGAGAGCTGCTAGAGCGGCTCAGCACGAAACAGAGCAAGCCCAAGTTTAAGATTAAAAAGTGGTTTTAAAGAAAGAACGAAAGAAAGAAGGATTTGGAACTGGAATAAAGTTCATGGTCTGAAAATAGGTAAAAATTGCTACAAAAGCTGATCTTTGTGAACGCTGTGGAAGGTCTGTGAGCCGGACATGAACAGAGCGTACATGGTGCTCCAGGCTGCAGAGGACCAATGGAGCGACCACTGGGGGCCACAGGTTTGAGCTGGCAATGCCCTCCAGTTAATACCGTATAACAGACCCCTGGACACTCCCCATTTCACACTCACAGCTGTCCTTTGAAACTAAATAAAACTGTAGGCCACATAGAACAGGCCGGGGTAAATAGACCCTTTAAAAGTTTGTAAAGAAAAACGTTCTAAATTCAGAATGGAGGCAAAACTGACGTGCAACATATTATGATTTCACTGGAGAAACTGGGATTGACCTCAGAATATCACAAAATATAAAAACATTATATATGAGACACATGAGCGTGACATCAGAGCCCGGTTTAAAGACATTTACCAGTGTCTTCAACACATTACAATAAACGTTTTACATTTTGATGATGGAAACTTATGGATTTTAATATTTTATTGGACAAATACTTTGCCTGAAATTGTTTTTCATCTTATCTCTACATTTATTACATACATTATTGCCACAAACTATACTTTTATTGTGAAGTTGAACTACAATTTTTTTCCTCTATCTTTTGTAATAAAGAAGCAAACTAACTGACATTTCTTCCCTGGAACTTCAAAATAGTTGCTTATTTTATGTTAGAAAGACTTAAAACCATGGAAATTTAGATCCAAAGTCAGTTAAATATTGAAAGTGTGTTCTGGTCGACTTAATTTTGTCTCCAGTCGCCTCCATTCTGGAATTGTGAACATTCTAATGACATTTTAAAGGGTCAATTTCACTTAAATATAGTTGACATTCGTTGTTTCATCAATTCAATCGTTGAAGAAGTTTAATTTCTCCAACTGTTACCTAGCAACCATATGTAAACATGGTCCAAAGCTTGTCTAATTCAGTAGTTTATTTAAGTTTATAGATTTGGGTTAGGATGAGTTTAACAAATAAAACCAACGACAGCCCCTTTGTTTAGCTCAAAACCACGTTCCTTGTGCTGACCCTGATTATTTGATAGAATTTGGTGATGATATAGATGGCGGATTCCTTTTTTACAACTCAGAGCTGCTTCCTAATGATAGTGGTGGTAAAATAGTCCAATTTGTGGTCTCAAATTACTTCTTATACTAATTTCGTTCCCACAGATTAGTATTTGTGCCCACAATTTAGCCAAAACGTTCCCAAGAATGAAAAAAATGGGTGTTATGTGCTTTAAGGCTAATCAAAGCTGCAGACTACGAGCTGAAGAGAAGGCAGTGGAAAACAGAAGAGAAGCACATCAGGATTTTTTGTGTGTTGCTGTGCTCCATTTTAACTTTAAACATTTTACTTTTTAACATAATTTGCTCTGTGCAGTACAGCGCCTCGTCAGTTCACTGTTGGGTCACAGGACTGTCCAAAAAATGTATACCCCTTAATGTATTTCTTAATTTCTCCAGTCGTTTTAATTTGAATATTTTTGTTTCCTCGAAGTTGGGACAGCAGCCTAAATTATGAACGTGTTAAAAATAACCCTTCAACCATCTCAGGCCGCCTCCAGCTATGAACACATCTGTACTAGAGTAAAAGAAAGCACTTTTACACTCAGTTTGACACAAAACTTGCTCAATCGAACTTTGTCAAACTGAATTAACCGCAGCCCACATATTCTGAGCTCCGTCCAATCAGAGCAGGCGATGCAGTGCAGGTATATGTGCGTTTATTGGTGCAGAAAGAAGCAGAGACTTACTTCTATGATTTCTAATGTAAAGAAAGAGCAGTAACATGCTAAGATTATACTCAGTTACCAGGACATGAAAGGGTCAAATCTACTCAGTAACACTATTGTGAGTATTTGTAATTGTACTTTTCCCGCCCTGGTTATAACCAAATAATGAACTGGAGCAGGTCATTGATCAGAAAACAAGTTCAAACACTGGATTAAGGCGAGACGTTACTGTCTCGTTACTGTTTCTTTTTTTCTTTTTTGGTCAGTTTGCTCTCAGTACACAGCTCGTCATGTGGAAATAACACATTTGTCCAGTCTGCTCCTAAATAGGTTTTATTGCTTCATTTAACTCACTTCATCATTAGATTTCTCTGGGATATTGCTGCCTGCCTGATTTATTAAAGTTTTTAGTTTTTAGGTCAATTTTCAGTTAGACCTAGTTCACTCAAAAATGAAATAAGATCAAAATCCTCTGTACTTTAAGAAAATGTGTGTGCTAAAATATTTAAACCTGGTTGTGTCCCTTTTTTCAGACTTAAATGTCCCAAATAGGTGCAATTTTAGCAGTTTTTACACAGAAAATGCCTCATTTCTACATGAAAACATCACATAATGAAAACTTGTGGTACATTTTTCCCACGTGAGTAAACTACAGGAGACGTGTCAAATTGACATTTTTAAATTTGATATTTTTTCAAAATCCGCTACTCCAGAGACCGCCAAGCAACAGGTCAGTGAGAGGAGGCGGAGTCAGTCTGAGGAGGCGTGGTCTGTGTGTGGAGGCGGGGTCAGTGTGAGGAGGCAGAGTCAGTCTGAGGAGGCGTGGTCACTGTCAGTGTGTGGAGGCGGGGTCAGTGTGAGGAGGTAGAATCAGTCTGAGGCATGGATGTATTAAATGAACTGGATAAGCCACGCCCCCTCTGTCCGTGTCCCAGATTGATTAGTGGCCGTGCGAGGTACTGCAGCCTCTTGGGCCCAGCCTTTTTCTATAATGTCACATTATAATCACAGACAGGACTGAATTATTATCGGTATTTAAATAAGATAGAAGTAAATGTTCTTTTCTACCGTTTCTAAAATCACCGAAATTACCGTTTTTATATGAAGTGACGTCACAGTGAACATGTGCGAGTCACGTGAACGAGCGTCGGACGATACAAACAGAAGCTCGTGGAAAAGGCTCCACTAGAGACACCTGTAAGTTGTATTTTATTTCATTTCAGACGCTTCACGTGTGTCTAACATGAAGAACACAATTACAATCACACAAGCTAACGCTAACACAAAAACTTGCAAGCTGCGTGGTCATTCACGTCGCTCAAAGCATCATGGGGGATTGTCGTCACGTGGCGCCCTAAAGCAAAGATGGCCGCCTCCGTATCAGGAAGTAAATGCGGAAGTAAGAAATTTTTTGGGGTCATGCGCCAATGAGCTCACTCCATAGGGATAAACATGGCGCCATTTTGGATTCATCTTCCAGGTTTTATTATAGTTCTATGGTCTGAGGAGGCGTTGTCAGTTTAAGGAGGCGTGGTCAGTCTGAGGAGGCAGAGTCAGTGTTCTGAAGATGGCTCACAGTTAGCAGTTGAAACATGTCAACAAAGTCTCCTGATATTGTTTCTGAAAAGTGGTTCCAGTTGATCCTGAGCTTTGTCTGGTTGTTTTTCCTGGTTTTGTTTCCTGTAAAAAGCCTAAGCTCTGACGACCTTCTCCTCGTGGCACCGAGGTGACAATGAAGTGAGACAGGCCTATGGGGATGTCACAGAAACTCAGTCGGGTGTATTTTATTTTTGCAAACAATGTATTATGCATATAGAAAAAACATATTATTTCTTGTACATGCAAAAAAGAAAAAAAGAACATTTGAAATCCATGACCCGGTCTTACGTTCGCACCGTAGACAACCATATTCTATTTTAGTGCCTTCGGTAAACTGTGCAGTGACATTCTGGTTTACACTTCGTGCTTCTTCTCAAAAATGCAGGCATTTTTCAAGCACCTTCAAAATAAATGCGCAGATTATTTCCAGCACCTTCATATTAAACTCGGCCCCAACTGTAACAAAGTGTACAACTGTAACAAAGGGGGAGACCGGCCCTGGAGGGGGAGACCGGCCTTATGGAGGGAGACCGGCCCTGGAGGGGGAGACCGGCCCTGGAGGGGGAGACCGGCCTTATGGAGGGAGACCGGCCCTGGAGGGGGAGACCGGCCCTGGAGGGGGAGACCGGCCTTATGGAGGGAGACTGGCCCTGGAGGGGGAGACCGGCCCTGGAGGGGGAGACCGGCCTTATGGAGGAAGACCGGCCCTATGGAGGGAGACCGGCCCTATGGAGGGAGACCGGCCTTATGGAGGGAGACCGGCCCTGGTGGGGAGACCGGCCCTGGAGGGGGAGACCGGCCCTGGAGAGGGAGACCGGCCCTGGAGAGGGAGACCGGCCTTATGGAGGGAGACCGGCCCTATGGAGGGAGACTGGCCCTGGAGAGGGAGACCGGCCTTATGGAGGGAGACCGGCCCTATGGAGGGAGACCGGCCCTATGTAGGGAGACCGGCCTTATGGAGGGAGACCGGCCCTATGGAGGGAGACCGGCCCTATGGAGGGAGACCGGCCCTGGAGAGGGAGACCGGCCTTATGGAGGGAGACCGGCCCTGGAGGGGGAGACCGGCCCTGGAGGGGGAGACCGGCCTTATGGAGGGAGACCGGCCCTGGAGGGGGAGACCGGCCCTGGAGGGGGAGACCGGCCTTATGGAGGAAGACCGGCCCTATGGAGGGAGACCGGCCCTATGGAGGGAGACCGGCCTTATGGAGGGAGACCGGCCCTGGAGGGGGAGACCGGCCCTGGAGGGGGAGACCGGCCCTGGAGAGGGAGACCGGCCCTGGAGAGGGAGACCGGCCTTATGGAGGGAGACCGGCCCTATGGAGGGAGACCGGCCCTATGGAAGGAGACTGGCCCTGGAGAGGGAGACCGGCCTTATGGAGGGAGACCGGCCCTATGGAGGGAGACCGGCCCTGGAGAGGGAGACCGGCCTTATGGAGGGAGACCGGCCCTATGGAGGGAGACCGGCCCTATCGAGGGGAGACCGGCCCTGGAGGGGAGACCGGCCTTATGGAGGGAGACCGGCCCTGGGGGAGACCGGCCCTGGAGGGGGAGACCGGCCTTATGGAGGGAGACCGGCCCTATGGAGGGAGACCGGCCCTGGAGGGGGAGACCGGCCCTGGAGGGGGAGACCGGCCCTATGGAGGGAGACCGGCCCTATGGAGGGAGACCGGCCCTATGGAGGGAGACCGGCCTTATGGAGGGAGACCGGCCCTGGAGGGGGAGACCGGCCCTGGAGGGGGAGACCGGCCCTGGAGGGGGAGACCGGCCCTGGAGAGACCGGCCTTATGGAGAGACCGGCCCTATGGAGGGAGACCGGCCCTATGGAGGGAGACTGGCCCTGGAGAGGGAGACCGGCCTTATGGAGGGAGACCGGCCCTATGGAGGGAGACCGGCCCTGGAGGGGGAGACCGGCCTTATGGAGGGAGACCGGCCCTGGAGGGGGAGACCGGCCCTGGAGGGGGAGACCGGCCCTGGAGAGTGAGACCGGCCTTATGGAGGGAGACCGGCCCTGGAGGGGGAGACCGGCCCTGGAGGGGGAGACCGGCCTTATGGAGGGAGACCGGCCCTATGTAGGGAGACCGGCCCTATGGAGGGAGACCGGCCCTGGAGGGGGAGACCGGCCCTGGAGGGGGAGACCGGCCCTATGGAGGGAGACCGGCCCTGGAGGGGGAGACCGGCCCTGGAGGGGGAGACCGGCCTTATGGAGGGAGACCGGCCCTGGAGGGTGAGACCGGCCCTGGAGGTGGAGACCGGCCCTATGGAGGGAGACCGGCCCTGGAGGGGGAGACCGGCCCTGGAGGGGGAGACCGGCCTTATGGAGGGAGACCGGCCCTGGAGGGGGAGACCGGCCCTGGAGGGGGAGACCGGCCTTATGGAGGAGACCGGCCCTGGAGGGGGAGACCGGCCCTATGGAGGGAGACCGGCCCTATGGAGGGAGACCGGCCCTATGGAGGGAGACCGGCCCTATGGAGGGAGACCGGCCCTGGAGGGGGAGACCGGCCCTGGAGGGGGAGACCGGCCCTATGGAGGGAGACCGGCCCTATGGAGGGAGACCGGCCCTGGAGAGGGAGACCGGCCTTATGGAGGGAGACCGGCCCGGGGGGGGGAGACCGGCCCTGGAGGGAGACCGGCCTTATGGAGGGAGACCGGCCCTATGGAGGGAGACCGGCCCTGGAGGGGGAGACCGGCCTTATGGAGGGAGACCGGCCCTGAGAGGGAGACCGGCAATATGGAGGGAGACCGGCCCTGGAGGGAGACAGGCCCTGGAGAGGGAGACCGGCCTTATGGAGGGAGACCGGCCCTATGGAGGGAGACCGGCCCTGGAGGGGGAGACCGGCCCTATGGAGGGAGACCGGCCTTATGGAGGGAGACCGGCCCTATGGAGGGAGACCGGCCTTATGGAGGGAGACCGGCCCTATGGAGGGAGACCGGCCCTGGAGGGGGAGACCGACCGGCCCTATGGAGGGAGACCGGCCCTGGAGAGGGAGACCGGCCTTATGGAGGGAGACCGGCCCTATGGAGGGAGACCGGCCCTGGAGGGGGAGACCGGCCTTATG
This sequence comes from Rhinogobius similis, assembly GCA_019453435.1. Classification (NCBI taxonomy): domain Eukaryota; kingdom Metazoa; phylum Chordata; class Actinopteri; order Gobiiformes; family Gobiidae; genus Rhinogobius; species Rhinogobius similis. Next base: position 2,809,910 of record CM033636.1, on the reverse strand, counting down.
GAGGGAGACCGGCCCTATGGAGGGAGACCGGCCCTGGAGGGGGAGACCGGCCTTATGGAGGGAGACCGGCCCTATGGAGGGAGACCGGCCCTGGAGGGGGAGACCGGCCTTATGGAGGGAGACCGGCCCTGGAGGGGGAGACCGGCCCTGGAGGGGGAGACCGGCCTTATGGAGGGAGACCGGCCCTATGGAGGGAGACCGGCCCTATGGAGGGAGACCGGCCTTATGGAGGGAGACCGGCCCTGGAGGGAGACCGGCCCAGGAGGGGGAGACCGGCCATATGGAGGGAGACCGGCCCTGGAGAGACCCGGCCATGGAGGGGGAGACCGGCCCGGAGGGGGGAGACCGGCCCCGGAGGGGGAGACCAGCCCTATGGAGGGAGACCGGCCCTGGAGGGGGAGGCCGGCCCTGGAGGGGGAGGCCGGCCCTGGAGAGGGAGACCGGCCCTGGAGGGAGAGACCGGCCCTGGAGGGAGACCGGCCCTGGAGGGGGAGACCGGCCCCATGGAGGGAGACCGGCCCTATGGAGGGAGACCGGCCCTATGGAGGAAGACCGGCCCTGGAGGGGGAGACCGGCCCCATGGAGGGAGACCGGCCCTATGGAGGGAGACCGGCCCTATGGAGGGAGACCGGCCATGGAGGGGGAGACCGGCCCCGGAGGGGGAGACCGGCCCCGGAGGGGGAGACCAGCCCTATGGAGGGAGACCGGCCCTGGAGGGGGAGGCCGGCCCTGGAGGGAGAGACCGGCCCTGGAGGGGGAGACCGGCCCTGGAGGGGGAGACCGGCCCTGGTGCTGGAGCATAGCCCTACAGGGGGACACCGGTGCAGACTCATGTCAGTGGCTGTGGGTCGTCTGTCCCAGGGCTCACTACGATCCATCCCATCTCTTTCTGCTGTGTTTGTGAAGTCCAGTCTTGTGAAAAATCCTCTGCTAAATGTTAAGCGCCTGTGAAGTCAAGTTTCCCTTTAAACACCTGAACATGGTCCCCGGTGCTTTCAACATAAAAGCTCCGGCGTTTACCACCTGCAGAAACAGCCTTTTTGTGAAAAAGTTGGACAACAATGTAAAGCACAGAATGCACAATCAACAGAACTCTGCAGCTGTAAACGTGTAACCATGGAGACACATGAACGCGCATTATATCAGATTTAAACCAATGCCGCCTGTATTACAGGAGATACAAGGATCTAATTCTAAGCCTGATTTATTAAAGCTTTAAGTGTAAAAAATAAGGCAACATTTGAATTTTTAGTCCAAATTTCAGTCACATCTAATTTACTGAAAAATGAAATCCAAAATCCCCTCATACATTTTTGTAACTGATATGCAGGGGAGTAGCACCTGAGGTTCAAACCTTCCCACTGGGCCCCTAATACACAGTTTTGTATATTATTTATTCCTCTCAGCAAATTTTGTTATTAATGTTATTTTTTCATTCCCTGTTGCTAGAATATACTCTTAACAATAACTCAAACGTCCAGACATGCTGTAGGATACAGAGCAGACAACGAATTAAAAAAGAAAAATGCTGAGTCCAAATATAACTTTTCATATATTGTACCAGATCAAATTCACAAAGTGTATTATTACTATAAGAAAATACACCACTTGCAAATTATAATCACCAATTATTTGTTAACAGCATAGCATAGCAATAATTTTCCTCTTTTTGAAAAGCTTTTGGTAACGCTTTAGATTAAGGTTCCTTAGTTAACTATTTATAAGATGTTAATAAGCACTAAGAGTTTGTTTATGCACTTCTAACGCCTTATACATTTTAACAATCCATCAGCCAAAACATGTTTGAGTGAATAAACCACATGTACAGAGCATCAATGAGCTGCATATTACATTATTTTCAATTATCACGCTAATAAATGCTTGTAAATGCCTTATAAGTGCTCATAAACACATAACAAGTGCTTATTAATGCATTATAAATAGTTTACTGAGGAATCTTAATCTAAAGCATTACCAAGCTTTTTTATGCATCAGATCTCATGCATATGTTTATTTAGTCTAAATTAGACAGAAGATTGTTTTCCTATTCCCCCGTCGTGTCTCACCTTCAGTAACAAAGTCTTCTTCTACTTCCTGTCACTGCCATATTTATTTGTCTTAAGATGAGACGCTGCAGGTGAATAGAAAAAATATTACATTTAAAGCTGTCAATTGTTAACTTGTCCTGTAGTTTACTCACATAAACGTAAGAAAAAATTTATTTAAAGTGTTTCATCATGTCATGTTTTATAAAGAAATAAAGCATTTTATGTGTAAAAATGGCCAAAAATCCACATATTTGGGACATTTAAACCTGAAAATGAACAGAACCAGGTTTAAATTTTTAGTTAAAAAAATATACAGAGGGGATTTTTGATTTCTTCTTTAGTTTTTTAAGTAAGCTAAATTGGACTGAAAATTGTCCTAAAAATTAAAATTTTAATAAATCTGTTTTAGAATTAGATATCAAAAAATCCTTCTATTCACCTTATTCTGCCCCGCCCACTTTTTGCCAGATACGCACTTTTGTTGTAAACGCACTTCCGTTTGACAAGAACTCCGTTAAAGCTAATGACGAACGAGGGAAAAGTCTTGGAGCTAAAATGTTACATAAAGTAGATTGATTTGTGTAAAATGTTGAATGAACACGAGCAACAACAAGTCAACAACGCAACGATTTCCTGGTCAGTCTGAAAACGGCTTTTTAGTCCATGTAGAACTTATTTTCTGTTGAGCTCGTCTGCTCCATGTGAATGAATACAACGGAAACAAGACGGCGGCGCGTACGGCAACTTCCGGAATAAGGTGAATATGTTTAGTCAAAATCTTGTTGAGTCCAGATTGTACAGTTGGGTGTGGGATCTACTTTAAGGCTGATCTTTATGTCCCGAGGAGAGAAAAACGCCTTTGAAGTTCCAATGTCCCAGAGAAATCTATGGATTAAATGGAAAAATAAAACATCTTTAAGAGCAGGTTGGACAAGTTTGTTGTTTCCACATGAAAGCCGATATGTTGAGAGAACAAACTGACCAAAAAACAAAAAAATGACAACGTTGTGTTTTGCCTGTTGTGTTCATTCATTCATTCATCTTTTGAGTCTTTCCAGATTGAAATAACCATGCACTCCCTCTGGACCAGGTGAATGTTAACCCTCCGAGGCTCCTGTAGTTGCGTTAAACTAAAGTCTTAATTCCCGGACACTCGACAAAGGACTACAACAGCACTTGACACGCCCTATCACATTAACAGTCCTATCTCCGCGCTCAAAGGAAACGCGGGCGCAGCTATCGGCCCATTTATCAAAGCGCGGGCCGCTCCGGAGTGTTGTGCATATTTGTCTTGGCCGTGCTCAGTTTACAGGATGGGCCGCGATAACTCATCCACACTCCACCAGCCTGACACCGGGGCTGCGGGTTTGGACTTTCTTTATTCTGTGTTTTATCTGGAAGCTGAAGCTGAGGTTTGTGTGCAGTGCGAGGCTGCCCCCAGGTGACCGAACGAGGAACAGCATCAAAGGGGACAGGGATTTTTATTGAAGTATGGAGCATTATTCAACATTTTTGCTGCTGGTGTGTCATTTTTAGGACAGTGTTATATACAGCCCTTCCACTTCCACAAATTATATCAATATAAATAACTACGCTGCTCAATAAATCGCAAAAAAAAAGAAAAACGTTCCATTTTTTATCCCTCGTGTTCTCTTCGTTTGAGCAGTTTGTGTGTTAGGTGATGTTCTGGACGACCCATGAAAGTTTCATAGCAATTATGGCGGACCAGAACCTCCCGCCACAAGAACAGTTTCTTTCCCTCTGCCATTGGACTCATGAACACTCTGTAACACCTGCCACTTTAACAATATATTATATAAGAACAATCTATTTGCACTGCCACATTTGCCAACTCTATATTCTGTATATAGTCTTAGTCTATCTTAGTCTATTTTATTCTTAATCTTATGCATGCCTCTTTTATATATTTTATTATATTTTATTCATTGTTTTATGTTGCACCTTATGCCGAAGCAAGTTCCTATGTTTGTGAATTTCACTGACAATGGCAATAAACCGCTTTCTGATTCTGATTCTGAAATAAATGATAAAACTAAATCTCTAGATGGGGTCAAATGGACCCGACCATAGCGGGAGGGTTAAATACTTTGCCCAAATGCTGAAATATCCCTCAAAATGGTAAATGACTGAAAGTTTTAGAAATCAGATGAAAGTTATTTGAAGTTTCTACCTGTTAACAAACAACAAACTTAAAAACGTAATCATGAATTGGTGAATATTGACATTTTTTGTGGGAAACGAAGGCCAGAGAAAACAGAACAGAAGGAGGTCACGATAATCTTCTGGAACCAAGGGGTCACTGAGCTCCTTTGTGTTGAATTAAAAACCACAAGAAATGATGAAAGTGAAATGAATTTTCAATTTGAGACAATCAGTGGATGGTATTATTAAAATACTAACTTACTAATAATAATATGAAACGTCTTCTGTTGTATACGATATAAATGTAAGAGGAAAAAAGAGTGATTTCATGTTTTCATGTATAAATAAGCGACAAAATATCAGCAACAAATAAACCTTCTTCTTGCATCATTTTGTTGACATATGAAATCTTAAAAAGTTTAGTATAAGAATAAACCAGAACTTACTGAAAACTGGCATAAAGTTCTGTTGGAGTCAAACTTGAAAAACCTGCCTTAGATATGAACAAATCCATCTGAAGGATCCGTCAAAACCTTGTGAAGTGCAGATTGTACAGTTTGGAGCAGGAGCTAAGGCTGAGCTTCACGTCTGAGAAAGTGCTTTTGGAGAAAAACAACTTGAGTCACAAAGCTCCAGATAAAATTCTTCGATATAACAAACTGGCCAAACGTTTCTTTCACGTCACTGTGTTTCCGAAATGACAGATTACGCTGCTAAATGTATCCAGCATTATTACGTACGAGCTCTGTTTATGATCTGAGAGATTGGCTTTGTTGAACTGAAAAAAAATCTTTCTATAAGGGTTGGTTTAATCGTGCACAATATTACACGCCGTTTATAAAATGCACACATTATAATTACACATTTAAGACTGATTACAATATGTATATAATCACAATTTATGGTTTGCGGGAGAGCATTTGATTCAGAACAGATGGATATTAAATCTGAGTGGGTGCTGGCGTTGTACAGTATATGGACTGTATTCCAAAATCATATTAAGTTGGACATTTTAATTGGCAACCAGGGATAAACAAATCAAATCCACCAGGAAGTAAAGTTATAAAGTGGGAAAACAAGGCAAGATTAGTTTTTCTTTGGAGAAACTCAAGGACTGAGTGTTAGCGCAGCTTTACGGCCTGATGAACCGTAAAGTGGAGACGCTGGGTCACTTTGGAGCAGACTGGGCCGGTCCAAAAGTGTCTCCACCGTCTGAAGCAGTGGTGGACCTAGGCATTTGGGGGCCCAAGGCGAAATTAAGTACAGGCCCCTCCTCATCAAGTGTGATTTTGGGCTTTTCAGCTACTTTTCTGTCGTGTCTCTTGAACCGTTGAAAGGAATGTGTTTTTTTTTTACGTGTGGTTCATTCATTTGGGGTGGTTAATCTTCCCCGTTTAGGAATCTGACCATATTTACTGTTTGTCGGTGGATTTTAACTCATGTTTCAGCTGACTTAAAGGCCCTGTGCCTCATTTTTATTGTCTCGAAACATGAAAAACAGAACTAGTTGGTGTCGAAGTCTTTCCATCAGTCTCATGTATCGCTCACTTTCCTAATGCAGTCCCAGCATCCTATATATTCACCTCCATGAGTTTAGAAGCACTTTTCACCCGTCTCTGAGCCCAGAGCGCTAAAGCTGAAAAACATTGGTATGCTAACGCCGCACTTCCTGCTTCTCGTAGAATAAAACGCTCCATTTTCAATGCAGACAAAGTGCTGTGTCTCATTTTTACCCCAAAGTGACGCTTTTACAATATATCTGTGCTGGAGCTACACAGATTTATTTTATTACATGCAAAACATTAAGAACATTGACTAGTTCTGTTTTTCACGTTTCACAACTGTAAAAATCAGGTACAGCCCCTTTAAATAGATAGTTTTCATTTGCAATTTGATCACGTTATAGTTTATTTACTATTTCGCTTTTTGGGGGGTTGTTTAAAAGTATTCTGAACTACTTTAAAGTGATAGTGAGAGAGTAACAACTGTTTCTGAACCTTGCTTCTATGACGATCAGGAAGGCATCTTACTGGGGGCCCCTTGTGGCTGGGGGCCCAAGGCAGTAGTGGCCTGTTGCCTGATGGTAAGTGCACCACTGGTCTTAAGTGAAGCACACAGGCCCGTTCAAGTGACCCGAAGCAGCTTCTGAAGTTGTCTGGCTAAAGTTTTGGCGGTTTAGGCGTTTGAGGAGGAGCCGAGCGTGATAGGGGCAGGAGTTTGGGGGCCGGAGGAGAAGAGGTGTGACTGCAGCGGTGACAGGAGGAGGGGGAGGCCAGGCCTGAGGCGCGGGCAGTGTTTGGATGATGTTCATGGAGCTGCAGGTACGTCTTCCAGGACTGAGCACCTCCTTATAATAACTACATCTTATTTTGCCTTAATAAAGCATTAACAAAGACTTAATTAATAATGACTATATAGTTTATTCAACATGATTTATGATTAGTAACTGCTTAATTAAGGTTAGGGTTAGGGTTAGAAATTAGAGTTAGAATATTTGTTAAATTGTTACTATGCCTGAATCATTCTTAATAAACTGTTTGTTGATTATGAACTAAGTCTTTGTTCATGCTTTATTAAGTAATGAATAAGTGGAGTTATTATAAAGTGTTACCCAAGATTGAATTTAGGCTTAATTAAGGTTAGGGTTAGAGCTAGGGATTAGGGTTAGAGTATTAGTTAAGTCGTTAGTAAACCTGAATCATTAATTAATTAACTATTTGTTCACTATAAATGAAGTCTTTGTTCATGCTTCATGCATTAAAGCAAAATAAGATGTAGTTATTATTAAGTGTTGCCTACATGTCTTCGCTTTTATTTCATATTTATTCTCTTCATACTGTATTATTCTAGAAACACATATGCATCGAGAACACACAGCACACGTACAAATGTTATTTTATGTTATTTATTTTATTTTATGTGGTATATATCAGTGGTTCCCAAAGTGGGGGTCGGGACCCCTCGGGGGGTCGCGAGGGGTAAGCTGGGGGTCGCGAGATGATTTCAAGATCTAATTTAAATGAATGTGACATTGTATTTGATCTATTTCTTAATTAATAACAGTATCTTTTAGTCAAATAGGGTCAAATAAGACAACAAATTATTAAAATAACCAATATTAAACCTGATTTAACATGTTTTGACACTTAAAATTATTGCTACTGTCATTTTAATTTTGGTTTGGGGGTCCCGAGTCAGTTGTATGGCTATTTTGGGGGTCTCGGCCAGAAAAGTGTGGGAAACCTTGGTATATATAACCATGTCTCCAGAGTTGCTGTACTAAACATGACCACTAGATGTCACTGCATAGACCTCGGCACATTTGGTTCTGTGCTGTGCTGCTTCATGAAACCACACTCCGCTCGTCACAAATTTTAACCCAATTTGGCATTTGTTCACGTTTCTACTTTTACCTCCTTTGTAACCTTCATCATTTGGTGGTTTAATCTGCAGGTTCTTTGGAATAATGTTGCTCTGTCAGGATTATTTGTAAAGACATGTTGTACACTGGGTCAAAACTTCAGATAACGGTATTTGACTGGTGTAAAACTATTATTTATATTTACAATCGATTGTATCTCACAAAATAAAGTCTAAACAAAGAAAGCATTAAAAAACATCATCATACACACTTCAATTAAAACTTCAATATATTTATGTTTCGACACTTTAAAGAAATGTGTAGTCTAACCTGGTATGCTCACTTTAAAGGTGTAGTGTGCAGCCTTTGAACATGTGAAAAGACATGACCAAACTGTATATGACAATGAAAAAAAACAAGACACATTTCAATTTGATGGTTTATTTTGGTAACATAATGAAATTATAAGATGAAATGCATTTGAATCATCCAGAAACATCTGTGAAATAATAAAACAATGGAGAAATGACAGAATATAAATGTAGAACCAGACACAATGTTTGCCTGCTCTCAGCGATTACTTTAACCAAGATCTACTGATTTCTTGTTGTTTTTTTTTACTGAACCACAATCGAGGCGTCAAAGAAACCTGTAAAATAAACATAAAATTCACTGAACTGTAAAAACGAGAATGATTCATTACACACAAAGGGCAGCTCAAAGGAAGGCTGTGATGAACGCTATTCAATGTCAGAACGACTCAAAACACATTTTAGAAAAACTAAATACTAGTCCATTAAACTGCCGTAAGATTTTGCACATAAAATAGCTTAAGAGTTAAAAAAAAAGTTGTAGTAACTTTATTTATTATTACATTCATAACTGTTAAGAATTTCTGTGTATGTCTTTGGTCCAAGATGGAACTTCTAGGTGAAAAACATGAAACACTATGAAACTTCTCTGGTCTGGAGGGTTTGCCACTTGTTCCATGGAGATATTTTTGCATTGCCTGGAATGTTCCACAGTATGGCATTAAACGTATCTATCATTTATCTTATTACATTATTTTGTTTTGGTTGCTAAAACATACAACAAACAAAGTGTGAACAGGTTTGCTTTGCCACAGATCTGACGTGTAACTTGGATCTGCTGGCGAAACCAGCTTGTCTCCAAGCTGAGACTGATACGTTTAAGGCCACACTGGACCCCAGCTCAGAAAAGTTACCAAATGCAAAGGAAAGACTTCAAAATGTAAATTATTTATTGAAGTTACAATAATCTAACTTTTGTTTTTAGTCCGAGGGTTTCTCTGTTCTGGATTAATACAATCTGCAATGTGTCAGAGTGGGGGGCGGAGTATGGTGAGGATGAAAACTCTCTGTTGATTCAAAAGGAAAAGAAACTTTCCTGGCATGTGTTTTGTATTTTAAAAACAACTAAGCAGAGTCTTGGATGCTGCTGGTGATACCTCAGAAAAGTAAAGAGACAGTCCAATAAATGATAAAATACAGCAGGAAGGCTAACATAGCAGTAGCATTTAGCCCTCAGCTGCCGTTAGCATTCTTTGGTATTGATACAAATTTTGGCCGTCTTCTCCATGCCTTTGTGTCTGTAGTTGGGACAATATAACTGGTAAAGTTGTTGTAGTTGTAAAGCTTTTGTAGTTGTGGAACAGAGCAGCTCTTCTACATTCAAATGAATAGACAGATGCTGGTCAGTGGGCGTTCCCTTGGTCCAGACTTTACACCACAGGTCCACAGTGAGAGGCTCTAAGCGCTGGAGCCCAGGGTCTGCTCGGGGTCCGTGCTGGTCAGGAGCACGCACATGCGCTTGGACAGCTCGGGGCCCACTCTGCGCACGGTGGACGTCACTCCCTCACCGCGCCGGATCTGGATCTCTGAGAGCAGCGCAATCCTGTCCTTCTCTGTGCGACACGAGCTGTAGGCCTGGACACACAAGAGGGAAAGGAAGATTCAGCCGGATAGAATAAAACTCCAAGAGAGGTTTACCATCCAAGTGTTGTAGGTTGTAGAAAAGAAAAAGATACCTGGATACTAATCAATACATGACAGTCAAATGAAAGTCTTTATTATTAGTCATATGTTTGTGGTTAGATTTTGTCATGTTTGCGTTTGCTGTTACATGTTTATACTGTATTTATTGCTGGTCACATGTTTGTGTTTACTGTTTCTCACATGCTTATGTTTACTATGGTCACATGTTTATGTTTACTGTTGGTTGCATGTTTGAAAGAGATTTATTCTAGACGAGGAAGGTTCACTCTGTGACCAAGATTCTTTGGGTTCTGTGGGGGTCAATGGGATATGTGCATGGAATGTCAGTTGGGCTGTTTATTTTCTCATAGTTACACTTCAGCATTAGCATTGAGGCGCAAACACGTCCCTTTATAAACACACAAGTGTCCTTTAGTGAAGTATTCACCTGTTTTAAAATAGAACTAAATTAAACAGGAAGTACTCAGAAGTGTGCTGGTCATTTTAAAAATAAACCGCCAACTGAAAGTCTGTGCACAGAGCCCATTACTATGGCAGTACACTACAAATGCACTGTACTGAAAAGTCAAAAAGAAAGATCCCGTATCGACCCCTGTTCAAAGCAGTGATTTTGACATTACTTGTGTCTGGACTGTCTGGACTGTCTGGACAGGGAGCGCCTGTACCTGTGTGAGCAGCCGGGGCGAGGGGTAAGAGGCGAGGACGGCCGACGCCATGTCCGCACTGACCCTGTGGAGCTGCTGCACCTGCCTCCTCCACACCTGCAGCAGACCCTTCCCACTGCGCTCCACCTTCTGCCCCCCCGCCCACTCGCTCTCCAGGTAAAAGGAGAAGCCGCTGTTGTCCCGCTCACGCCTGCAACCACAAATAAGTCAGAGGGAATGTGGGTTTTACCTGGAACTTAAGTGGATCCTCATTTTACATTGTGTTCATTGTAAACTACAATAGTGGTCTAAAACAGCTCAGTAATAGAAAGAGGTCCATCGACTTCCTGTTCAAAAGTGCAGAACTGATAGTGAGAGTAAATATTGATAATAGTTTTTCATTAGTTAAGAGGCAGCCTGTGGAGTGGAGGAAAAAAAATAATTCAAGAAGAAATATTTCAGGAAGTAGCTTTTTAGTGCAAGGAACATGATTATCTCACCATTAACAAAATGACAATTTGTGTATTATATTTGTTATTGTCCTTTAAACATGTGCAGGAAGTACCTTTGCAGCTCTGGACCCCTGCATGCTCCTCATTTATGATTAGCACAGCCGTACTCCGATCGCTCTCTTTTATGCTTTGGTATATTTTATTAAATATACCAGCTGTTGTTTAGAGAGTATTACGAGCTGCCATTAATTCATTTTCACAGTAAGATCAATAAAGTGTGAAAAAAAAGAGCTATTAAAACTATATCAATAAAAAGATTGTATAACAATAACTGCTTGTTCAGCTTCCATTACTGAGCTGTGTTCACTCATCTACAGTGTAATCGAACCGTACGTACTTGAAAGGGGCCTCGGCGACGGCCTTGGTTGCCATAGTGATGTGCTCAGTGAAGTCCTTCCAGGTGGAGAGGAAGCGCACGCAGACGCCGGTGTGCAGCTGCAGGTGGACCACGGCCTGAGGGAAGGACACGGACACGATCACCATCGCTCACACATGTATCCATATCCAGTGTGTTTTAAGTGGGCGAGTATATTCCCCCACACCGGTTCACCGAATGCATGGGCTTTGAATAACATGACATGCATTTTGCACTAGAAATATAACCTTTTGGGTCTTCACACAAGTGCCGTGTGTTGATGAACAGGAAGCAGCTGATGCTAATGTGTGATAGCTTTGTTGTTTAGTTTAAAGCAGAACTAAATAACATTTTCACCTTAAAACGTCTTTGTAAGTCCGTGTGGTGGTTGCAAATGTATTTTCGGGGCATTTGAACCCCCCGTAGTCGCCCCCTCTGTCTCATTTACCGACATCGACCCGAAGACCACATTCCTGAGAAACCCTTGGCAACGTGAAATGTTTTTGTATGTAATTGTACTTCCTTCTTTCAATTTTTAAAACGAAGGAAAAAAGCTTTTGCTTCTTTTCACGAGCAGTTGTATTTTCAGAAGAGAGCTGCAGGGGAACTATGTCACTTAAGTTACTCAGTTCTGCTTTAACATATAAGTTAGAATCAGTGCAAATGCAGGGGTTTATCACAAGAGCAAGTCAACGTTTGGTGAGAAATCATTTTCTCTTCATGTCTGATTGTTGCGGTCTTGTTTTGGCCTGAGTCTGCCTTCTCTCTTACCCAATCATCTCACTGTGGTACAGCTGGGTTCAGATGACCACATAACATATGCACCATTATAATATTCAAACATTCATACACGGGTTGTATTCATGCATCTTGTTGTGTATGTGACATTCTGGGAACATAATTTAAACTGTCATGCTTCAGGGCTTTTCATTACTCCCACTACTTCATTATTTCCATTAAACCCATGGTGTGCTCAGTAAGACAAATGACCAGGTTCAACACCTTCACATTCACACGTCACACTTTCTCAAAGCTTTTATCACTGGTACTCCCTACAATTTGAAGGCAAGACAAAAATACTTCCATTTACAAGAGAAGCAAACAAACATTTCCACAATGGATACTTCCAGAGTTTGAGTTTAGTAAAGGAGACTTTTCTGACTGTTTAACCTTATTTTTAACAGTGTTTGTTCATTCATTTTTTGGCAGTAAGATAAGAGCTCATTATGCTTTCATTACGATTCATCAGTTGCACTACATATTTTACTGATATTTATATATTCTATTTGAAGCTTGCATTTTAAGATAAACTTGCAACAAGGCAGGGATACAAATAAATAATTAACCAAAATATATATCTTTTGATGTGGAAACAACATTAAAATATGGATAAAAGCTTGATTTGGAATGAATGGAGCGGCGTTTGCACCCACCTCCTCCACCTGGACCCGGCTGAGCTCGGGCAGAGCACTGGCTGCTGTGGTCTTCTTCTTCCTCTTGGCTCCTCCCTGCTCCTCACCCACCACTGCCTCCCTCAGCTTCTTCTGGCTCTGCGCCTTGTGCGACCTGGTTAGACACTTCTGTCAGTGCGGGACATGTCTGTATATTTGCAGAAAACGTTATATATTATTATATAACTCTGAAAATCAAATGCTCAGCTTAAGTTCGATGGGCTTATCTGTGCTTGCTCTTTTTTAAGGCTGACTTACAAAATTGAAGTTGAAGATAAAGCTTGGTAATGCTTCACTCTTCAAGCCCGCAGACGTCTGGTATCTGCTACCTGTTTACCTTTGTTGGATTATGGTGATATTCTTTATAATAATACAGTTAAATGTGCTCATGTCACATTTGTCCCTCCAGTACAGACTGATGGAGAGCAGAGCCTTCTGTTAAGCTGCTCAAACAGCTTGGAACTCTTTCTGTAGTTTTGTTAAATGTTCCAGGCAAAGCCATCACAAATCCATGATGGTGGAAGTTAATTATTGCACCTTTCCGTTTTGCAGAGGACCACAAGAGCAAATGAAGAAAACAGCCTGAGGCATGACAGAGGGTGATGTCTTTGAGCTCCACCTGAAGTACTGCTCCAGTCCTAGGACCACCAAACTGAGGAGCTTCTCTGGGTGTCGCCTCTGCAGCTCCTGCACCCATGAGGTGAGGGTCCGTCCACACTCTGTCCTGCCCGTCCGCTCTTCCTACAACCAGCAGTAAGACAGTTCACACAGGAAGTGTGTGGATCTCTCACAAACCTGGAGATCTCACTCACCTGGATGTAGCTGTGGCTCAGACTGATGAAGTCGTCCACATTCATCTGGATCACTACGTCGTTCTCTGGCACACAGTCTCCATCTGCAGCCTGGAACAGCACAGCAACGGAGTACAAGGCCGACTTAAGAATAAAACACACTCAAGAATGTCCGGTTTATTATAACTCATTCATAAACCAGTATAACAAAACACAAAACCTTTTCTATGATGGAACACGCCTGGACGAATGAGGGATTACATCGACGAACAAAACAGGAAAAAAATATTTTGTTGTTACCCAATAGAATGTATTTTATGTATTTATTTTGAATGTATGTATGTATTTTAACACAAAACAATAATACATTTGTTTTTATGTATATAATCTGGTTTTGACAACCCTTATCTTATTTTATTTGTTTATTTATTTCAGGGACAGTGCATATTAATCCACATTTACATGTAAATATGCCAGATCTGGTTAAAGATGGAGGATTAAAAGTGTTAAGTGTTAAACATTTAGCTTTTTATCATGTCAAAACTACCGGCTTATATGGGCAGCTGAAAATAATAAACTACTTTGTAATATTCAAAAAGCAAATTTACATTGAATTTAATACCATAAAAATGTATGTTTTGAACCTTAACTTGTACTCTAGATTATTTGATCAAAGCTATTAACATCTTCAACAAATCCAGTACACCTGAGATTGAAAATGAATTTGATTGTCAATAATACGCACTCAGGGAGACACCGACTGCAATCATTATTTGCTCTTATTTTTATTAAGTGTATAGTTATTGTTCTGATGGATAGATCTTTTCTGTTAATTTTTTTTTTTTTTTTTAATTTAAAGCCTGGGATTGCATTTTATGCTTTTTAATGCATTGCCTTATTTTTTTTGCCAAAATTCATCTAATGACTTTTAATGCTTTTTAATGCCCTGCGGAAATCCTGTAAATGTGACTTTTTTTTATTCAGGCATAATGCTGTTAAAGAATTAAGTTGACCAGTGTGACAACTGCACCAAAATGTGACAAAAAGCTCCAAAAACGCGACTGAATGTGACAAAAACACGACTGAATGTGACAAAAACACGACCTCCAAAAACACGACTGAATGTGACAAAAACACGACTGAATGTGACAAAAACACGACTGAATGTGACAAAAACACGACCGAATGTGACAAAAACACGACCGAATGTGACAAAACACGACCGAATGTGACAAAAACACGACCGAATGTGACAAAACACGACCGAATGTGACTGTGACAAAAACACGACTGAATGTGACAAAAACACGACTGAATGTGACAAAAACACGACTGAATGTGACAAAAACACGACTGAATGTGACAAAAACACGACTGAATGTGACAAAAACACGACTGAATGTGACAAAAACACGACTGAATGTGACAAAAACACGACTGAATGTGACAAAAACATGACTGAATGTGACAAAAACACGACTGAATGTGACAAACACGACAATGTGACCAATGAACAAAAACACGACCGAATGTGACAAAAACACGACCGAATGTGACAAAAACACGACCGAATGTGACAAAAACACGACCGAATGTGACAAAACACGACCGAATGTGACAAAAACACGACCGAATGTGACAAAAACACGACCGAATGTGACAAAACACGACCGAATGTGACAAAACACGACCGAATGTGACAAAAACACGACCGAATGTGACAAAAACACGACCGAATGTGACAAAAACACGACTGAATGTGACAAAAACACGACCGAATGTGACAAAACACGACCGAATGTGACAAAAACACGACCGAATGTGACAAAACACGCGAATGTGACAAAAACACGACTGAATGTGACAAAAACACGACTGAATGTGACAAAAACACGACTGAATGTGACAAAAACACGACTGAATGTGACAAAAACACGACTGAATGTGACAAAAACACGACTGAATGTGACAAAAACACGACCGAATGTGACAAAACCGAATGTGACAAAAACACGACTGAATGTGACAAAAACACGACTGAATGTGACAAAAACATGACTGAATGTGACAAAAACATGACTGAATGTGACAAAAACATGACTGAATGTGACAAAAACATGACTGAATGTGACAAAAACATGACTGAATGTGACAAAAACACGACTGAATGTGACAAAAACACGACTGAATGTGACAAAAACACGACTGAATGTGACAAAAACATGACTGAATGTGACAAAAACACGACTGAATGTGACAAAAACACGACTGAATGTGACAAAAACACGACTGAATGTGACAAAAACACGACTGAATGTGACAAAAACATGACTGAATGTGACAAAAACACGACTGAATGTGACAAAAACACGACTGAATGTGACAAAAACACGACTGAATGTGACAAAAACACGACTGAATGTGACAAAAACACGACTGAATGTGACAAAAACATGACTGAATGTGACAAAAACTCAAACTGAATGTGACAAAAACATGACTGAATGTGACAAAAACTCAAACTGAATGTGACAAAAACATGACTGAATGTGACAAAAACATGACTGAATGTGACAAAAACACGACATAAAACATAAATCACAAATCTAATCACAATCACACTGCACTGGTCAGAAAAATTACAATTATATTTGTCCTACATCGTGCAGCTCTATTAAAGGCAATAGAAAAATACAAAGTGAACACAAATTGTGATAAAATCATGATCTGGACCCAAGAAAATCATGATCTTTTGTCATTTTTTCCATATGGCCCAGCCCTACCCCAGAGTGTGTGAAAGGAGAACGACGATGGGTGAAGGTGAGTGCTGACCTGGGCACCGGGAGTCCTGCGCCTCCAGCCCACACTGCGAGGGAGGGGCTGCTTCTCGATGGCACAGGTACAGCCCAGAGCCTGGAGAGAGGAGAGAAGGGCCCCGCCCCCCTCCAGCTGCAGCAGCGCTGAGGACACACAGACATGAAGAAGAGAACAGGAGCCAAAGGAATCTCACACATCTGCTGTACTTTGGGTAAAGTGTGGGAGATTTTGTGAATAAGCCTTCGGTGCAATTTATGAGTTTAAGAGTTCTCTAAATCTAGCACTGTTGCTATAGACTCTTTAAAAGTTTGTAGACAAAAACATTCAAAATTGGAACCGAGGTAAAAGTGAAGTGCAACACGTGATTTCACTTGAGAAACTGGGATTTAACCTCAGAATATCACAAAATATGAAAAATATAGATGATTTTGGAGTGACATCAGAGCTGAACACATTTATTATTGTATTTTACATTTTGTTGTAGGAAATGATGATAAACTAAAGGATTTAAGGGTTTTACTGCAAAAATACCAACAATAACTTTTCATATTATCTACAGATATATTAGATACTATACCATAAATTTGATTCTTTTGAAGCTAGAATACAATTTTAAGGCTAGAAAATTGTATTTTGTGCATGATTTGTTACAGCCGCATTCAAGAGCACACACTTTATGTCTGTGTGGAGGACGGTCTGATCCTAAAATGTACCTGGACAGTAGAAACAGGCTAACGTTAAGACTGTCTGCAAAGAGGCTAATAATATTTATTGGCAAAGGCACGCAATTAACGTGAAAAGCGGTCACTGCAGAGTCTGGGGGGATTCTGTAAGTCCACTGCTTCCTTCTGATGGCAGTAATCCATTTCTGGAGACAAACTGGGTCTTTGGGAATGTTGTTGTTGGCAAAGCCCAGAAAGCAGCTTCCGTCCTCAGGATGGCAGAAGGTGTCACATCACTTCAAACCCATGAAAGACATTCTAGTTGTGTCATGGACTCTTTAGAATGTTGTGTCATGCAAAGCCAAACTAGAGATAAAAGTACGGCTGCACGAGATTGGAAATGAGTGTGATATGGGCGTCAAGTACTGCTATAACCATATTATTGCGATTATTTCCCTCATTTTCATA
Organism: Rhinogobius similis; assembly: GCA_019453435.1. NCBI lineage: Eukaryota > Metazoa > Chordata > Actinopteri > Gobiiformes > Gobiidae > Rhinogobius > Rhinogobius similis. The sequence continues at coordinate 2,792,623 of CM033636.1, read as the reverse complement.
TCTTTTAAATTTATTTTCCAAGTGTAAAGGATACGAATGAAGTTCTCAACGCTTACTTTAAAATGCTTAGGTACAAGTATACACACATTGGAGACATTGAAGTGTTTAAACCTGCAGTTACTTTTTCCACTCTGGAAACAATAAAAATACATTACTGAGGCATTTTGAACATTTCAGACATTAGATTTTATTCACCTTCATTTATGTCTAGATGAAATAGAATAGTGATTTTAAAGGATTAAAACACTTAAACATTTACTTGCTGTTTTTGCCAAAATGGTGCTTTTGGGGTTGAATATTTAAAGGTTTGATTGGTCAAAACTAAAAGCAAGCTCAGGCGTGCAAGAAACGCAAGATTAATGCATTTAACCATTTGAAATGATTGTGCATCTTTGCAATATTGCGATAATAACAAGTGCAATAATGATATTTTTTCGATATATTGTGCTGCTCTAGATAAAAGAGATCTTAAAATAACCCCTGCATGTTGAGTGCACTGAAAGGAAGCCTGTGGCTCTTGACCATAGACTACCTCACTTATCTATATTAAACATTTCTGGAGCTGTTACATGTTTAAGGGTATGTTGCATTCACTTCACATCTGATACGGACTTGGTTTGGGGATGGTTTAGTCCATGATACTCTCCAGGCTCCGTCTCAGTGGTGTTTGTTTAACACTGACATATTCCTCACTGATTGTCAAACATAACTGGATGAGTTGTCTCACCTGGGTCGACCACTGCCACCATGTGCTTGATGCACTCCTCAGGCCTGAGCGCCTTCACTGCCTCGGCCATAGCCTTCCTCTGGGCCTTCTCCTCCTCTCTGCCCCTCTTCTGCCCCTCCTTCTGCCTCTGCTGCTCCTCTCGCGTCTGCTTCCTCCTCAGCGCCGCCTCCTTACACCTCTGGATCTCCTCCGCCGTCCTTTTCGGAGCCTTGGGCTTGGCCGGGCTTTCGTGAACATGGCCGTTTGGATGATGAAGGTGGACTATTGTAGTAAAGCCGTTTGGTGAATCCTCTGCCGTGACTGAAGAGATACCTAGAGGTGGGAGAAATAAACGAAAATGTAGATCTCAAATGTAGTAATGAGGGAATACACTGACAAGTTATCAGGAGAGTGCAAAAATGTTAGCATGTAATGGGTCAACTCATTTAGAGCAATATACATTTGCATATCAGGAAAAAATATATATATTTCTTTTTTAAGTGCATCATTTATATGTTAGGTGATGTTTTAGACCACCCATGAAAGTTTCATAGCGATAAAGTGAAAAATATAATAAAAAGTGGAGATGGGGTCCAATGAACACGAAGATAGCGGGAGGGTTGAAAATGGTATTGACAGTAAAATAAAATAAATACTAACAAGAAATATTACAGTATACTTTTGTTTGAAATTCATCAGTATAACTTTTGACTTCCATTGTACAACTTAAAGGACACATATTGCGGCGGCTGCTCCAGTGACGACCCCCCTACCCACATCTGTCTGGAGGATCGATCTCTACACTGGACGATCTATGCGCCACCACCCGGACAGCTGGATTAGCCATACCTCGTCTGCCTGGACGAACTCCTTCTACTTAGATGAACTGTTCCTCATCTCCTGCTGGAGGAGCTCTCTACACTGGTGGACTGCTCCTCGTCCTCCTGGAGGAACTCTTTAAAGCCACCTCCCTCTTGAGTGGTTCTGGTTCAGTCCAAGTGGATGTCAGTCCTAGTTCATCTGCAGCCTGTCCGTCCGTGGGAGTAGGATCTCTCCTTCACTGTGGTTCTCCCCGAGGTTTCTACTTTTTCCCATGGGGTTTTTTGTAGTTTTTCCTCACTTGAAGGAGGGTCAAAGGACAGGGGCATTCTGGGACAGTTATCTGAACTGCTTTTACCTGTGGCCCATCGAGGCAACTGTTGTTGTGATTTTGGGCATTATAAAAATAAATTGATTTGATTTGACATATTCTGCTACAGTGACTTTTTTGAGCTTTAAACCATGTTCTAACAGTGTTCTGTCATCAAAAACACTCCTGGAGTAGCGTTCAGCTGCATTCACGCTGTTTTGAGGAATTTTATTTGAAAATCCTGCCCTCTCCCACCGAGAAAAACACTTCAGTCTGAACTTCTTTGTTTCTGGGACGTATTTTCAGACTTCTTACGTCATCTATCCGAGAATCTTCTGCTGTTTTAAGTCCTTAAATCATCACAGACTCGTTCTGAGCGTTTCTGTCGTGTAAGCACTGGAATGTTGACGGTACGGCTGCACAATATTGGAAATTAGTGCGTTATTACCATATGGGTGTCAAGTGTTGCTATAACAATATTATTGCAATATTTTCTCTCATTTGCATATGTTTTTAATTTCTTTTTCAGGTATAAAGGATAACAATTAAGTACTCAACTCACACACTGGAGACCTTTGGAGTGTTAAACCATAAAACTACATTACTCAGGCATTTTAAACATTTCAAACATTTTATTCCCCTTCATTTATGTGTGTGTGAAATAATGGAAAAAGTTATGAAGATTTTGAAGCAAGAACTTTAACAATAAACCGCTAAAACATTCATTTGCTGTTTAGTAAAAACAAGCTCGGACGCACAAGAAACGCTAGATTAATGCATTTAACCATTTTAAATTATCTTTGTGATCTGCATATCACGATAATAACAAGTGCGATAACAATCTTTTTTGCGATATATTGTGCAGCCCTAGTTGGTGGCTAACTTAACTAGATTGTGTGAGTGCTCGGCGCCATCTAGTGGCTGGATGTACTAAGTAAGTGTCTTTTGAAAAAATGTATCATTTATTTATCAATCATTTAAAGAGTACTAAACTTTTTTTAGGCTAATAACAATATGAAAAACGCTGAATATTTTTCCTTTAAAGCAGAACTAAGTAACATTTTTGTATGTCTTGTGGCGGATGCATAAGTAGACGTTATAGGTTGAGGGTTTTATAATAAGACATAAAGTATATTTCTCGCAAACATCTCCAGGGACACTTCGATGATATTAGAAGGTGAAAAATGAGTCAGATGTCCAGATTTTGCAGATTTAGAGTGTAATTCCCAGATTTAAAAGCACATTTGTGCCATGTAAGGGTCACTAATGTGTTATTTGATTTGTTTTTAAGGTGTATGACTTCATTTAATGACAAGCATAAACTCCAAAAGCTAAATTTCAGCCTCTTTGTCATTCATTGCTGATATGCCTTCCCGGCTGTAGTTTGGTCCCGTGGATGCAGGAGCCCTCTTTGACAGTAGGTTTAGCCCGTTCTCTGCTCTCGTACCTCTCCGCTCGTCCTGCTGCTGTTTGAGGCGCAGGGCCAGGGGAACGTACGGAGCGTCGTCGTCAGAGTCACTGCTTATGGTCATGACGTCGGAGCGGGCCGAGGATTTGATTGGCTGTGGGTGGGATGGGGCGGAGTTTTGAGGATGCGTCGGTATCTTGAGGAAGACTGGGAGATCCTCGTCCAGGTCGCTGTTGGAGTCGGTGCAGCTCCCCATATTTGATCAACTGAAAAAAATAAACCAGTTATAGTATGACAAAAGATATTAAAACATTCAGAAGACATCACAGTTCAATATCCTAAATGTAGTTTTACATCTACATTTAAATACATCAATTTGAGACTTCAATAGTTTACTCCCATAAAAGTAAAAAAAAAACATGCACTTGTTGACCTAGTTTATGGTTCATATCTCTGTTACTACTGGGCCTAAGACATGAAATAAAAACTGTCACAAAGTTCAATGTCTTCTCTGTCAGTAAAAATATACTCAAGCACTAGATTGTAAAGTATAATTAGTTGAAAGGAGTTGATATTATGATGAACCATCTATTGAAATTTAGAAAACATCATTAATGTTTTGAGGATATGAAGAATTTGAATATAGAGTGTATCGTTTATCGTAAAACAATATTTTGATACATTAAAAATAAAGAAGAAAAAAGTAAAGTTTCAAAAGAAGAGTAGTGTTATAAGGTAATATTTCTACCCTTTTGAGATTACTTTTACATTTGGTTGATAATTAAACCTCAACTAATAGGTTTAAAGACAACTTTTAACATATTACTGCTGGAATATTATGGGGAGACTCCCAAAAAATTATGAGATATTAATGTTTGTCAGTATCGCCTACCCCTAGTTAAAATACAGTATGTGAACCAAATCCCTGAAAATAATGGTACATGGTAGATAATTGTCCAATCATTTAGTAATCAAATAATCATTATCTCGAAACACAGACTATGCAAAAACTTCAAATCATGCATAGTGCAACAAAATTAAGTTTTATAGCTCAGAAAAAGGAAGAATTACATCAGAATGAAAAGCAATCCTTTACATTTAGTCAGTGTTTCTGGTGAAAAACATATTTTGACTGCAAGTTTAATCGATCAAGATGCCTTCAAGCAGCCTTACTTTAGCTTTATCTGGGGCAAATTTGATAAAATATCTATATCTGAAGAACTAATCGATAAGTCGAAAGTAAATGCAAAATAATCGTTAGTTGCATAACTAAAGCCCTAACTTCTGTCTGAGATAAATGTTTACATCAAATGCAAGAATGTACTGAATACAACCCACAATTAACAATTAATCTAACGTTATCAATGACGTGTAATGGACTTCACTGGGATCTTGTCCAAACCATCCCAAAGCTGCTCAGTTTGTTGTCATCATGCACATGGAATAGCTGCAACTAAAATGCGCTTTCCTGGCTGTAAGTTCACCCTTACCTTTGGCTGCTTTATGCACAAGTTCAGGATGGAGTGCAGTACGATGAAAAAATGATTTAAACTTGCTATTTCACACGTTAATTTCGTTAATCTAACGTTTTCCCGTTCAAGTGATAGACGTAAAAGTTCAAGCCCAGCACGGAGACATATTTGATTCACCCGGGTTTCGTGTAGTTTAAATTTTTTGGGAATTTTTCATGTACATCGCTTGAAACGTTATAATAAATATAAATACGTTGCAATTTTTGTTCCGTTTTCTATATTTTATTATGTGAATAGAGATTATGTTTATAATATATTAGGGATTGTTAATTTTATCCGTCTTTATCCATCGTGGACTTCATTTAAAAAATTGAACACATTTTCTTTGAACGTAGCGTGCGTGGACGTAACGGGACGTGACGTGCCGGAATCGGATATGACGTAAACCAACATGGCGGCGATGGCGTCCTTGATTTTGAAGTCTCGATCAGGTATTTTCGTTTTAAAACCAAAAATAGAGCGTTGTCGAGAGATTTAGTCACACAACATCAGGTGCAGGAAGCGCAGGACGTGTGTTTTAATTCTCTGATTAGTTTAGTTTTGCAGAAATATGATGTTTTAGTCGGAACATGGCTTGTAAAGTGGAAAGTCAATGTGGGCTCCTGTATGAATGTACTACATGTCTTTTATATATTGTTTGGTTGTTCATTAACCCTATGTGATACGTTTGCCTTAGCATTATTTAAAATTTTTGCATGATGTAGTGTATTTTTTAGAACTATTTGCTTCTGTAATACACTTATACAACCCCCGCACTTCCAATTCTATCAATAAATAAGACAATGCTTAATACTTTAAATTCATAATCTGCCCTCTAAATAATAATAAAACAAACCCCTCAAAGTTTCAGAAAGATTTTTAAAATGGGTAAAAGTTATTGCAGGTTTCGAGCAGTCGTACTTTTTGAGATAAAATGTTTTGTGACTATTAATAAATTAAAATTTTAAGTTTTGTCAATTTTTGCCACAAAAAACAATTCTGAATATGAGTGACCTTTTTTTCATCCCCAGAGGGAATTCTGGTTTGTCACAGACATGCAGCCGACCAGCGGAAGAAATAAGAGATATAAAAACTAAAATTAAATATCAGTTTATATCTAATTAAATATCAGTTTATATCTTCAGATCTATCAGCTAAACCCCTAGTAAAAAACAGATTGAGCTAATATTTTAATTAAAATGTGCACTAGTTTTCTAGTTGAGTGTCCATCAGCTTCTCATGAAATTGTTTTTTTTGCCTGAAAGGTTCCACAGCATGATTATAAACTGTGTCTTGTTAACACACTTGTAATGTGTGTTTTGTTGTTTTCCAGGACTTCTCCCCAGCCAGTGCCTCCTCCTCGACTCTGTGAGGTTTGCTTCTAAAAAGGCCGGAGGCAGCAGTAAGAACCTGGGAGGGAAGAGCCCTGGACGCAGATACGGCTTCAAGAAGCAAGACGGCAAGTCCATTTATCTTATACTTATCCTGGCCTTCTCTCTGGTCTTTCTAAACGTTTAAAACTAAATCTAGACTCAAGTTTGCCAACAAAAACGTCCAAGAAATTCAAGAATGGAGGCAACTGAAGTAAAAGTGAAGTGGAACAAACTGTGTTTCTAGGGCTGCAATGATTAATCGACTAATCGTGACGTGTTGACTATGAAAAATAATCAACTATAAACACTGATTATCAACTAATTGTTAACTGAACTATACAGACTTTAAAACACATGTCAAAAGGTCTTTATAAGACTATGACATTAAGAAATCAAAATGTCAAAAAAGATATTTTTGCTGATTTTCAACAATAATACACTTCATTTATAAATATCTACAAGCCTTTAGACATCATAGTTTAAATATACAATAGAAATAATTCTTACTACTAATTCTGACTAATCAACTAATTAAAATGATAATTGCTGACTAGTTGACAACTAAAATAATTGTTAGTTACAGCCCAAGTGATTTCACTGGCAAAACTGGGATTTACCTCAGAATATCACAAAATATGAAAAGTTCCAGGTGGTTTTGTCAAAGTAAAAGCACTCAGACACATGTGAGTGATATCAGATTTAACACTGGACTTTACTGCATTTGAAGGTTTAATGAGATTATTATGACAAATACTTACAGAAATGTTGACCTCACAATAGTTTTAGTTTCATCTACAGATATATATATTACATTACCACAAATTATACGTTTGAGTGATAGAAAACACAAACTGACATTTCTTCATTCTAAATTCAAATATGTTGTTTTTTTCCTTTAAACCATTAGCATTTAGATCTGATGTTAATCTTTGTAAGTGTGCTATATTTAACTTAATTTAGCCTCCTTGCTGGAGTTGTGGACATTCTGAGGACGTGGGAAGTTAACTGTATGTGTGCATTTGCAGGTCACTTTGTCCACGCGGGGAACATCCTGGCCACGCAGAGACAGCTGAGGTACCACCCCGGGGCTCACGTGAGTGACCACATGGAGACTCTTCATTTACAGCATGAAATCTCTTATATATATATATATATATATATTTTTTTTTTTGTTGCTAAAACGTCAACTCCAACATTTAACAGCCCAAATTATCAGCGTCAAATTCTGGCACTGACTGTCTTAATATCTGCACTCTCAACTACATTGTTGTTGTTTTTTTTTTTACTCAACTCAACATTTTTGTTTTTTTAGATAAAGGTCAAATGCATTACAGATCCAGGTACAGCAGGCGATATATTGAAAACTTGATAAAAGTAATATATTTAATATTTAGTAAATTATTCATCTACAAAGACAGTTTTAAAAAGTCAAATCAATTTATTTTTATAATGCCCAAAATCACAACAACAGTTGCCTCGATGGGCCACAGGTAAAAGCAAGGTGCAAAACAGCTAGTCAAATAGAGATAGACAGAAATTGTCAATTGGGTAACACTTTAGAATAACTCCCCTTATTCCCTTAATAATAAAAAGCTCTATATTCACTTATGTCTTTCTGTTTCAGGTGGGCCTCGGCACCAACAACACACTGTACGCTCTGGAGGACGGACACGTGCGCTTCACTAAAGAGGTGTACATCCCTCCACCTCGCAGCACCGAGGCCCGAGACGTGATCTCCAGGCTGCCCCGGGGAGCCGTGCTCTACAAGACCTTCATCAACGTCCTGCCCGTCCAGCAGGAGGGCAAGTTCAGGCTGGTGGACCTGGTCTGAGCGGACTCTGGGGGACCTCTGGGGGGGCTCCGGAACGGAACGGATTAAAGGTGCACTGTGTAACTTTTGTCTCAAGATTGTCTCATGGAGAGGCTATTGAGGGCCTGGTTTGTTCCACTGGAGGGCATCTGCTCAGTTGTTGATCGGTTGTTGGGAGGGAGGGGCAGTATGTCAGTTCCAGCATTGGTATAATAATACGCCCAATATTTGGTAATGATAGAGAAATGAATAAAAATGGAAGAGCAATCGGGCTGAAAATATGGCCATATGTTTTTACAAAATCGAGCATCTAAAGTGGTTTTATATCCCTGACAAGTACATTCTGTTATTTATATGAAAAGGGAATTTGTGAACTTTACTCCAACGAAAAATAGATTTATGGGCCGTGCTATGGATTTTAAAGGAAGCAACAGCAGGAAGACAAATATCGGATATCGGCTCAAAAAACCCATTCTTCATCGTTTGTATTTTTATTACTAAAAATACCTTGAAAAACACACCCCCATCAACACCTTAAAGTTACGTGGTGCCCCTTTAAATGTTTGAGTAGGGGCTGGCGATATGAACAAACATCAATCTTTTTATGTTTAAGCCACAAGTTAAGCAGCGACAGCCATCTTGGTTCTAGTCCTAATGTAAACACCAGTGCAAATCTGCATAAACTGCACAAGTATCAGAACAGTCTTTATCGTCAGCTGTGGGGCTGATCTTTATACAAGAAACTTCAAACTAAAGTGCAGCAGGTTTGACATAAAATGCAAACCAACAGAGATGGGAAGTTGCAGAATATTGAATACCTGCAGTAAATGTATTTGTAACATATTCCGTTTCTTGGTCTAATCAGAGTACTGTACACTGAATACATAGAATATTTTCACACGACAAAAGATGAACAGCTTTATCTTTTCTTTTAAGGAAAAACTGCATTTGCACTGACTATAAGAGCTGTGTTTTACAGTGCAGTTGGAAGCCTACATTTCATGATCAAATACCAGGATGTAAAAGCAGCTGTATTCTGAATGAAAGGGTAAAGGGGAACTACTGAGATGCTGTTACATATTCGGAAGACTCACTCAACTCTGCTAACCAGTGATTAGCATCTGTGATAGCAAACATGTCAAACATAACAATCATAAGGTGGCTTGTAACTGTCTGAAACTCCCCGAGTTATAGAGCTAGACTAAATATGTTGAATTCTCAGGTAGAATTCCCTGTTTTAATGGATTGTAGATTTGTCAGATTGTATGGTTCATATCTGTGTAATTACTGGAACTATCCACATGAAACAAAAACAACACCTTCTGTCTATATAAATAAACAAAAGTGAAATGATTATTGTCACTGAGTGTGAGGAAGGTGATGAAAGGATTTAAAGCTTTCGGACAAGTTTGTGGAAAATCCCAAACAAATAATGATAAGGTTCAACATTGTGCATAATGAGTCTCAACTGATGTGCTTCAGTTTCATGTTTCTAGGTGATATTTGAGGACTTTTGCTCTTTTCAAACATAGTATTTGGTTTTGAATGATGCTATCCATCTCAAATGTGCTAAATACCATCTGGAACTGCACTGAACTGTAAAAAGTTCTCATTTCAACAGATATCAATTTTGTGGAAATAAAAGTTAGCATTTTTATAAACCTGCATGCCTGTGTAATACACGCTACATGCCATTAAATTATTATCCAAGTACTTTTTGTCCAAGTGAGATTTTGTAAAGTTTGGAATTGTCTGATTCTGTTAAGATTTTTAGAATGAAGAAAATGGCAGCTCAGTTTGTGGAGATGTTTTGTGTCACTGAGCACGACACTACACTCGCCTTGTCTGTTAAAAGATAAAACACACAGAAAAGACAGAATATGGTGTGAAATATAAATTATATTAATTTGGTGGAATAAAACCTGTTGTAAATACATAGGATAGTTTTACACCAGTCAAGAGTCAGTTTGTGAAGAAAAGTTGAAAAATACATTGAAATTTACAGGAAATAGAGCAGAATTCCAAAACATGATGACATCACAGTAGGGAGACACACTTGGGACAATTTACAACCAACAAACAAAATGTTCAGATTCTTTAAACATTATTCAACAAAATAAGGCTGTTCCCATATAGTTTTATTGGTCAAATAATAATTTCTGTGACATTAGAGGAGTTTTGACCCAGTGTATAACATGGTTGCCAGGTTAAAGTTACAGAATTTCCTAGTGTCATGATTTAACCTAAAACCTTAACCTAAAAAATACCAACCTGGGATAAAAATGGTTAATTCTTGAGCAGAATCTTAAATATAATTATCTTAATTGTGGTTTAGTCAAATAAGTACTTCAACCTGTCATGGGCCCTTTAATTAGTCTTACACATCAATATATATCACTTAATAAACTACAAAATGTGAAAGTAAATGTGTACATCCATGTTTGTGCAATTATAAGATAGATCAAATATCTGTGAGTCCACCCAATCATTATATTTGCTAATTATATATTTAATAATTATTTCATGTATTTAATGTAGTTGAATTGTATTGAACAGTGTTTCTCAAACTGTGGTACGTGTATACCTCTTCAATTGTAATGTTCACTTCAATACATTTTATTCCATTTGTTTGCTCTTCCTTTAGTAAATTTCTAGTTAAAACTTCTGTGGCTGTGGTGTTTCCCCTTAAGATCTGGTTTGTCCCTAAATTTAGACTGAAGTAGTCCTGTTAATGACCATTTAGATTTGATGGTACTCAGAACGCCAGATATTTTCTTCAGTGGTACTTGGGGTATTAAGTTAGAGAAGCACTGGTACAGAACGTCACTCTGAGCAGGCTACAACACAAACTGTCGCCGCTAGATGGCACCAAATGCACATGAAGAATGCAGCTCAGAAAAGCACACGTAAACAAACGACAACTAAAATCTTATTAAACTTGTTGTAGTTGTAAAGTGGTGCTAAAAACTGTATATAAATACATTTATTTGGTTTAACTGAAATAGTAAAATGTATAGTTGTCCAATACACAAGAAAAAAAAAAAAGAAAAAAAAAGACTGCATATGCATAATGGAAAATATTGGAATCGTATCATTTGCACAACAGTAACTCGTTTTAAATAAATATAGAACAAACACTAAAAATACACCAGGACTAAATATAGACCATTTGGTTGCAGAATGCACTCATCAAAATTGGAACTAAACCCAGAACTATCAGGACTAAACGGGGACTTGAATATAGGAGTGGGCGACATGGCCAAAAATCATTTTTTTAATTCCAGATTCAAATCCAAGTTTATCACAATTCATGCAATCGTGGCACATTTCTGTTACTTTTAGACGTAATTGGTTAAATCCAGCAATGACTCACAGAGACTGACCAATTTAAATCACAGCATTCTATGGTCAATCATATTTAATACAAACGGGGGCAGCTAAAATTAATATTGTTAAAATATTGTTTTTCTTTTGTTATTTTTTCTTTTTATTTTTTTGTAATACAGCAGGTTCTCGGGTGCAGTTACAGATAGAAATGATCAAGTTGGAACTGTGTGAATTTACTGTTTGAAAATGTTGTGCCAAAATTCAGTGAAATCAGAAGGAAAACTGTCTCTTGCCCCCATCTGGGAGTATGACATCATCCCATTCTAGAATCTGAAAGCCCCCAGTGAGAGGAGCAGGTTATGGTTATTATGAATCACCATTTGACAAGATCACCAAAATAGTAGATTGTCCCAAGAATCAGATCACAATTTGATTTTTATCCTCATACAGTCCAGACCTACTTAAACATAAACAAGCCTTCACTCAGACTAAACTGGGCTCAAACCAGGTTAAGAACCCGAGAAGCCTGAACTAGGACTAGTCGCCTTTTTAAATAGAACCATTATTGCCACGTCTAAACTCTAATCCAGGAACTACAGCATAACTAGGTTTAAAGTCTATGACAGGTTCTCATTATATTCAAATGATGGCTCAGTTTGGTGGGAGGGAACCTGTGGAAAACATTTAGCACAGATTCACATTTTTGAAATAGCAGTTCCAGAAGAAATTTGGATAAATAAAAGTTTAAAATGACAAGAAGTCCACACCTCCCTCCCCCATGTCATCAGAGAGTGACCTACAGGTGACATTCAGCAAAATAAAGGTGTTCTCAGGAGTTATTATTAGTCAAATCAGAACTATTGTGTAATTAACATGGATTTTGGTCTTTGTTTTCTAAATGGTTGCTATGGTAACAGTTGTGGAATTACCTCTAACTATGTCATATTTGCTGCTCATGTTCAACCAGGAAGTACAATTATAAAAGTCATGAAAATTGTCAAACTGGGGACAAATAGGCGAAATGTTTAGTAAAATAAAATAGAAAATTTTTAAGTTTTAGTCAAACGTGTGGTCTAACTTGTCATACAGACTTTAAATGAGGACTAAACCAAACTAAAGCATGGATTAAACCAGGATTAAGGCGGGACACTGCAGGCAACACTCTTTTTTTTTTTCAATTTTTTTGTTTTTTGGTCAGTTTGCCCTCTCAGCATATCGGCTTTCATGAGAAAACAACAAACGTGTTCAATCTTCTTCCATTGAATCCACTTCATCCATAGATTTCTCTGGGACTTTGGAACTTCAGAGGCCGTTTTCTTAAAATGCGTTTTTCTCACATAAAGACACTTAAAGTCGATCCCACACACATCAAACTGTACAGTCTGGGGGGAGAGGGATTTTTTAATATCTAATTCTAAAACTGATTTATTGAGGTTCAGTGAGGTGAGTACGTCAAAACAATGAGGCGAAATTTGAATTTTATGTCAAATGTAGTTTATGTAACCGAGTGACAGTAATTGACTTTTTTATCATTTTAATTGGTAGTATTTATTTCCCACAGACAAACTTCATGATAAATTTCCAAATAGCAATATTAAAAATGGCTGACAGCCAGAGTTAAAATCAACTGATTAGGGCCATATTTAAAACAATTTGTGCAATAGACACCATTAGAGCTACAGAGTAGTTTAATTTCACAGCCACACCAATCTTGATAAAAACAAAAACAGATAGCAGCTCTAAGATGGTCGAGGCACACAGCACAAAAAAGTATAAGCCCAAGTATTCTGTATCTGAAGCTTTTTAGGGAAAAACAGTGACCAGCTTTTGTGTGAACTACACATTAAAACATTTCCAATTATAAAACATCAAACATTTAACACATTAAAAATAAAACAAAATACCTTTTAGATCACACAACAAGCATTTTCAAACAACCGTAGAGGCCTGCAGGTAGACTGACCTATATGGGGGGGATGTGTTGTAATTAGAATTCTTTTTGTGGGAAATGGAGTTGTTATCTGTGGTAACGGTTCATAATTTAAATATTCACAAGCACAACTCCCAGACGAGGCTTAGCCTTCTCTGATGGGGCTTCTCCTGCAGGGTATAAGGAGAGTTGTCATGAAATCAACTTACATCATTGGTTTGTGCTAAACATTTAATCTTTACCTTTTACGAGTTCTTTTTGAACACAGATCTGGTGCTGTCCTGATTCTCTGCTTTTTCTCCTGGTTCTCGTTGCCCTCTGCTTGATTTAATGAGAGGGTGGAGTGAAAGGCCTAGATATCCCACTCTCTGCCTTTTCAAACTTTTACCCCTCCCACCACTTCCTGTTTCCTGTTTTACCTTTCACATTTACTTAAAAACTAAATAAGAAATCCAAAATCCTCTCTGTATTTTTTTTTATTTTTTTTTTTTTTGTAACTAATATGTTACAAAATGAACCAAGAAATTTAAACCTGATTCTGTCCATTTTTCTATTTTAAATGTCCCAAATGTGTATTTTTGGCCATTTTCACACATAAAATGCTTTATTTCTACATGAAAACATGACATGATGAAAAATATATTTTTTCCTTACATTTATGTGAGTAAAGTACAGGAGAAGTTTACAATTGATATCTTTACATTTTATTCACCTGTAGTGTCTCAACTTCAACTAATAAAGATGTACAGACAGAGTTTCCATGGTCTTGCTTCACAAATGCAGACTCTGTTTGGACCTAAAGCCCCTCTGAAGCACCGTCTACAGATGGACCAGAGGACACGCCTCCGCCACACTGTGCCTGCATCGACTCACTGGGCCCCGGGCCCCGGCACAGGTCAGGCCCCTCATTTATAAAGAACTGTGTTGGAATGAAGTGCAATACTCCTGTGGCAACCATTCTCTGTGTTTAGGCCAAATCTGCCTGAAAGAGCTGACGGTTCTCTGCATCAGTCACACCCTCACCCTGTCTATGCTTGGTCTTTGCCTCCTGTGACTCCGGAGCACACAGGACGCTCCTGCGCCTGGTGGAAGTTTCACAAAGGGCTGATTAGGCAAAACATTATTAACACAATTTATTTACTTGAGGCCAGATCATGATTTCGATTGTATCACTGTTCGTGTTCACTTTGTATTTTTTCTATTGTCTATAACAGAGCTGCATGATTTAGGAAAAATACTGTCTCTAATGTGATTCTGATCTGTGCGGCTGCGATTACATTTGAGATTTTATGTTTTAAAAATTGGATTCAGTTCAAATCCACATTTTAAACACAATTTTGGCGGTTTTAGTCATGTTTTTGTCACGTTCAGTTGTGTTTGTCATATTTAAATGCATCTTTGTCACTTTTTAGTCATGTTTTTGTCGTTTTTAGTCGCGTTTTGTTACTTTGTGTCGCATTTGTACGCGCGTTTTTGTCGCTTTTGGTTGCACTTTTGTTGTTTGTTTCAGAACATGTTTGTACAAATCCAAACTACAGTGTTTAGCAGTTTTTATGTTTAAAAAGAAAAAAGAAGACATTTTGTCGTTTGTGGAAGAAATGATTGCACTTCAAAAATTGCAGCCTTTACGATTTGCTAATTGCTGCCATTGAAATTGTGATTTTGATTTCATTTAATTGTGCAGCTCTGACCTTTAAGAGGTAAATAAAGTCATCTGCTCAGAGGCTTCAGAGGCTAAACAACAGGAGAAAAAGTGTGTTTGAACAGACAGCTGCATTAAAGACACAAACCGTCAATCTCGATACAACAATGTCACAAAAATAGCAAATTGTCACAGGGACCAGCTCATGATTCCATTTTTATCACCATCTCATCCAGACCTGGTTTGGTGCAGGGCGGAGGATTTATAAATGTAGCCCCTGATCTGTGGACATGTCATTTAACACACTTCAATAAATACTGCACCTTTAACTTTAACTTTAACTAACTCATTCATTCATTTTCTACCGCTTATTCCCGTTAGAGGTCGCGGGTGAATGGAGCCTGTCCCAGTGACTCTGGGCCTTAGGCGGGGCACACCCTGCAGGGCTGCTGAGGACGTACCATGATTTATTCAGTTTTGAACCATTTTAAAATAGTGAGTCTGGCTGAAGTCTACAAGTCCACATCTCAAAACAGATAAGAATCAGAAAAACATGAATTCAGAATTCAAGCCATGTCAGTTATATTTTCTCCTGTGAAGGCTCAAAACACAACTAAAATGTTCAAAAGCTGCTACAGTTTGATAACAAATATGAAGGTCTATAACTGTGCTATATTTAGATAGAACTGTTAAACAGTTAAACCACAGAACATCCTCACATTTATCACTGATACAGACTTTGGGATCACACACAGTTGAACTCAGGACCTTTCTCTTCTTACATAAGATGCTTTTGAGTTTGTTTGTTGAGGAAATGAATTGTTGTGAAGTGACTTGAAGCAGTTTCCAGTTGATATAAGTGAAACAACAGCTTCATGGACAAACATTAATTGAAAAAAACCCCAAAGAAACACATTTAATCAGTTGTGCTGTCCATCATTCTGTCGGTTCCTGCCTCCTGATGTGTTTTCTGAATATTGTGCTTTCGTCGTGTGAACTGTGTGGCTGTGGAGCATAGAACTATAATAAAACCTGGAAGATGAATCCAAAATGGCCGCCCTGTTTATCCCCATGGAGTGAGCTCATTGGCGCATGACCCCAAAAAAGTTTCTTACTTCCGCATTTACTTCCTGATACGGAGGCGGCCATCTTTGTTTTAGGGCGCCACGTGACGACAATCCCCGACTTCATATAAAAACGGTAATTTCGGTGATTTTAGAAACGGTAGAAAAGAACATTTCCTTCTATTTTATTTAAATACCGATAATAATTCAGTCCTGTCTGTGATTATAATGTGACATTTTAGAAAAAGGCTGGTTCCAAGAGGCTGCAGTACCTCACACGGCCACTAATCAATCTGGGACCACAGACAGAGGGGGCGTACCTTATCCAGTTCATCGTAGAAAGGGTTTCAGAGGTTGTCATCCGGACGCTGTTTAAAGATCGACCTTTCGATCTTTAAACAGCGTCCGGATGACAACCTCTGAAACCCTTTCTACGATGGACCACACCTGGACGAATGAGGGTTTACATCGACTTATCCAGTTCATTTAATACATCCATGATGTGGAGCTGCTGCTCATGGACCCTGATTGGCTGCTGCCTCCTGGCCTTCTGATTGGAGGGCCAATCAGTCCACCTGTGGTCCATCTATTTAAGGACCTGCTCCACACCTGCTCGGGCTGCCGGCCTGAGTGTGGCCAGTGTAGTGATGTGTCTTTCGTGTCGAGGCTTCGAAGCGTGTGCCGAGTAATCCAGAGGGGCGTTTTTTGAAGCGCGTATCGATGCATGTGTTGATGACGTATGCAATGACGTTCGAAGCCTCGGGAAGCGGCCGAACCACGTGACTGATTCAGGAAATGATTCGCGGGTTTGGAGCGCGATTCGAAATAAAAGAGACAGTGAAACGCAATGGATTCCCCCTCACGTTTTGTGTATTTGGGTTATTGCGCTTATTTTGGCATTCTGTTCGAGCTTCTTCTTTTTGCAATGGAACCAGCAAGAAAGAGGAGATTTTCCTCTGTTTGGGAGCATTTTGAGCTGATCTCACCTAATAAGGTAAGGCATTGCAATAATTATGTAATAATAGATTACACAAATATGACCTCACAGTTTATTCATTGTTCACATTTCCCTTTTCTGAATACTTGTTTTTTAAGGTGAAGTGTCTCGTGTGTTCCAAAAAACTGGGTTACAACAATAACACCTCATCTATGCTAAGCTTGCATAGCATAGCAACGAGGAGGCCAACCAGGTTGAACCCGGCTCAGGTAAGCCATTTATATTCATGATTATAATTGATAACCCTGCAACTACACAGAATATAGTTTTATTGATATTTGTGTTAAATTGACAAAATATGACATGTATATGTAATTCCATTTAGCTGAGAAGGTTGACTTGGCTGAGGTGTTGGTGGATATGATAATAGAGGATTCCCAGCCCTTTTCCATTGTGGAGGGCAGTGGGTTCAGAAAGCTTGTAAAAGCTTTGGCCCCGTCCTATGTTCTACCCACACGGCAGGTATGTATGTGAACACATGAAGCACCATTTCATCAGATTAGCCATCTAAAGATTGTACTTTTTTTTAGACTTTGAAAGCCATGGTGGAAAAGAGGTACAAGGAATCCAAGGAGAAAACCAAAGCCATTGTGGCTAAAGCATCTGCTGTTAGCTTGACCTCAGATATGTGGACCTTCGATCAACACTGACGCTTATCTTGCTGTGACTTGTCATTTTATTGATGAAGGCACAGCTCTGCAGTCAGTTGTCCTAGGGGTTCAACATTTTCCTGAGGCACACACTGCAGCAAATATGGCTAGAATGAAGACCTCTCTCATGTCTGAGTGGGGTATCGCTGAGAAGGTGACATGTCTAGTGACTGATGGTGCTGCAAATATGGGTGCTTGTGCTCGAGAGCTTCATTTGCGTCACACTATTTGTGTGGCTAACTGTCGTAAGATAGTTGGCTATTTTAAGAGTAGCACCACAGCAAAGGTAAGTTCCTTACTTGTAATATGTAAAGTATTTTTTTGCCTCTTCATTGACATCTGCAATTATAATTTTGTTGGCTGTTTTATAAGCGAGACTAACACAAATGCAGGTCCAAATGGGCCTCCCAGTGCTGAAACTTATTCAAGAGGTTGAAACTCGCTGGAATAGCACCTATCTCATGTTGGAACGTCTTTATAACTGAGAGAACCTGTTGGAGCAGCTTTGGCCGGGCTGAGTACAGACATCGCACCATTGTCTGCATTACATTTCAGTATTATCGCAGACTGTCTAAAAGTTTTGGCACCATTCAACCAAGCCACCATTGAGCTGTCTGAGGAGAAGAGGATGTCTGGATCCAAAGTAATTCCACTATTAGCAATGTTATATTATTCTCTGGAAGATGAGGACATTGGGATTATTCAGACTCCGGAGAGTATGCAAATGGCTGAGTACCTAGGAAGACAGCTTGGAGAGAAGCTAAACAACCTTCAGTCAATGAGCATTATGTCGCTTGCTACACTACTTGACCCAAGGTTAAAAAAAAAGCCCCAACAAAGCAGCAGAGGCAGAAAGAAGGCTGACTTCAGAATGTGCTGCTGTTATTAGGCGCACAAAGTCCTCACCATCTCCATCATCATCTTCACCATTTTCATCATCTTCACAAATCTTAGAAGCTTCTCAGCCTGTGGCACACGGTAATAAATACCTTCTAATTTTAGTCATATTTAGTAACTTACATTCTGTTTTTCTGTTGTAGGAAGCAAATTGTGGCATAGTTTCGACACCACAAGTCAACAAACGAGAACCACTAACATTACAGCAGATGCAACGGTTGAAGTACAGACCTACTTGGGGGAACCAAACATCATCCGACAAGAAAACCCCCTTCAATACTGGGAGAGACAAAAAGTTGTATAGCCAAACCTGTACAAGCTTGCAATTGCATTTCTTTGCACACCGGCTTCATCTGTGCCCTGTGAAAGGGTGTTTTCAAAAGCCGGGGAAATATTGTGCAATATTGCGCCTGTCTCCAAATACAGAGGAAAAGTTAATATTTCTCAATAAAAATTAATTTCTTTATTCAGTTGTTGCACAAGCACAAAGTAACACAAGCACAAACATAAAGTAACACAGTTTTATTATTTGACACCAAGTATGCTGTACATTTTTTTTTTTTTTTGTCCAGTTAATGGCGCAGTGCAGCAAACAAAGCATCTTGAGGCATCGACCCATGTATGATACAATTGGCTGCGATGCTTCAGTGCTTCATCTCACCATCACTAGGCCAGTGTGCTTTCTTGTCTGTCTTGAGTGTTTTGTTTCATTTAGTTTATGTCATCTCTTTTTATTTCTCACCCGATTCTCTTTATGGACCCTGTTGTTAGGCCTGTGCGTTTTGGGACTGGCATGCCATGGTTGTTTTTTTGTGTTAATTCTGTTACTTTACCTTTACCTCCCTGTTCATTAAATTGCATCTTTATTTAAACCTTTTTTGTTACTTCCCCTGACCCTAACTGAGCTGATTTATAACAACACTCGGTCAGTGTTGAGCATTTTTCAAATAAGAACGTCGGTGCATAATCTCTATTTTACAGTGTGACAGTCTTAGTCCTGAGCTGCAGGCTCGCCCACTGGTCTCATATCAGACTCTGACCGGAGAACTTCTTGCTCGTGTGTTGTGAATGCTAATGTGGTGGTATGGACATTCTTCCCTTGAATTTGGATATTAGAAAACAAAAACCAATGATAAAACTTCCCTAAACATCGTAACGGTTCATGTTGGTGACAAAACATTTGTTAAACTCTTAAGATATTGGCGTTGAGTGCCGACAGCCCACGGAAGCCTGGGAAACCCCGTAGCCTTGTTAGCACATGTTGCCCTGCATTGGTGCGTCCCATACACAATGTATTGTGATAGCATAGTGCGCTAATTGGCGTTAGCTCCTGTGTAAATCTCTGCTAGCCATTTTACAATGAAAAAGCCCTTTTTAGAAACGATTTGCAGTGGGTTTGTTTTACTTAATGTATTTTAAGTGCAGTGCACAACATTGTAATCTGGTGGTTAAAAAATTTTAGCGCTAGAAGCACATGTTTGTGTTTCTGTGGCGCTAACTTGGTTCAGAGCACTATAAAAAGTTACATATGATTGTCGAGTGCAAATTATTGTCACTTTGCTATAATTTTGGTACAGATCATTTAACTAAAAGCCTCTGTGTATTTAAAATGCACTTTAAAGCTATTTTGTGTTATTTTAAAGGTGTATTGACTATGCCTTGTAAAAAAAAATCTTATCACATATAAGCTATTTTATTTGGTTTATTCATATGGTCCCATTGTAACTGTGAATCTTTTGAACTTTATTGTTGTACAACATATGTTTTTATTTGAGAGAGGAATGTTGCTTGTAGGGCAAGTTTAGTGTTTGTAAAACCAAAAGCAAACTGAATTGTTTCCTGCACATTTAAAACTTGTAGATTTTATATGATTGCACCCTTTTTTCACCAGGTACTCCTCTGACAAAGAACTATTCAGAACACCAAATATAAATACAAGATTCAAAAAACCTTGGACCTAGAAAATGCATGTTTGAATTCTATTTATTTGCAATAGCAGTGCACACCAAGCAAAAATACGGATGTTCTGTGGGTGGATTCTGACACAGTTGCTGTGGTACCAGCGGTCACAACCATCGCACTGAATCTGTAAACAATGGTAAAGTACAAAATTAGGGAAAGCATTCATACCTACTCCACAAAGCAAGACAAACTTAAAAATGAACAATCTTACCATGCTAGATCCTCCTCATGACCAGACAAACAATTCTTACCCAGTCAATGTCCTCCTTTTTCATCTGGGTCGTTTGAGTCCCCTTCCATCCTTGAAGGAGTGCCACACGCGTGGCAGCAATCAGTTAAGTGATCTGGAAATGCATAAAAAAACCTTTATTTGTGTTTATCTGATGTTGCCATGGGAATCAGTCTCTGTACTTGTGGCTTGGAGGATAGTTCTGAACATGTTCCTGTGCAAGTTATTCACTCCGTCTTGAGCAGTGGCTCTCCACGCAGGAGTCTTTTAGCTATCTGAAGGGTGAATGTGAATAGTTTTATATTGTACAAAGCATCAGTCTGTTGCACATCCATTTACAGACTGACTGGCTCCACAATACATATACATTGAGGAGACAGTCCTAAGCCATCTGCAGCCAGGTTGCCACTTTTGTGCACAGGATTTTTTGTTGCTTGTCCTTGCGAGATGGGCAAAAGGCTCTGGGAAAGTTATCCATTTGATTAATTCCTGTGAACAGGAATGTCACCTAGTGACACCCTTAGACTTATTCTGTTGAGCCTTTGTGGCCCCAAATGGATCACAAAAGAGGACCCTACGCTCCTTGATAAACATGATCTGCAGACAGGAGAAAAATACTCACTATTAAATCAATGGTTCAGTAGAAAAGACATTTGTAGGAAAGCTTACAATCAATGTCCAGTGCCTATTGTGACAGACACCAGAACAGGAACGTCATACTGGAGGAGACTGAGCTAGACAACGAGATGATTACAATACAAGGTTCATGCAACAGTCCTGGGCCGCACATGAATTACATGCCCTTTTTAATGGTCTGGCTGTTCCCTCCCACACCCCCCTGAGGTACAAGCTGTCCAAAACCACTGTGAGGGTATCTGATTGCCTCACCAGCACTGTAAGGTATGCATTGACGATCTGGAAAGCAAACAGTGCTACAAATTGAGGACATTAGCGCACTCTTAAGGTACTGATTGGGTGCCAAAGTCTGGGGATCATCCGTAAATATATCTATGGACGCTCAAAGACACCACCTGGGGTTTCTCCCGGCCACAACTCCTGCATCACTGTCAAAGATAACATGTATTAGATCAGCCTACATAAAATTAAGATACAATTTTCAATGACCAAGAGCTTGTGGCCCGGCAGATGCAGAGGCGGCTGCTGTTTAACTTAACACTCTTTTACCTTCAATTATGAAGGGTCCCAAGAGGTCACTCTCCAACTTCCTCCCTTTCCTTTGAAGGGCCTGCACATTTCTCAGGAGCACAAGGTCACCTTCTTCTTTGTTAATATTATCCTCTACCTCCTTAAAAACCTCATGTTGCTGCCACAAGCCCTTGTGTAGCTCCTCTTTATCAATAGTATGAGCGATCATCTCCACAAACCTCATAAACCTTTGGTATTTCAGACGGGTATCTGGCCTCTACCGAACATTAAATAGAATGGGCTATATTTTGTTGTCAATTGTTTTTTGGTCCGGAGACAAACATTGTGGGTTGTAAGTATAAATCCCAAGTGCCACGATTATCCCCAATCATTTTAATGAGGGATGTGAAATACATTTACATGTCAACACATCAGCAGACCAGTGCAAACTGTAGGCAGAATGATGAGAACAGAATCTGCCTTTGTGGATTGTGCCGTTCAGTTTCTCTTCCAGGCCATTGGGAGAGTTGTTGAACACGTTTTTGTGACATAACATACATTACCTAACATTTAATGTTAGCTTATTAAAGAATTCTGGCCCGTGGTCTGTCAGGAGCCTTTTAGGTGCCCCAAACCAATAGACAAAGTCCATGACGCATGTGATTACCTCTGATGTGCTTTTGTTTTTTAGCAGGTACGCTTCTGGCCATTTTGTAAAATAATCCACCATAACACAGATGTATTGGTGCACATTCATGGTGGGATTTAGTTTCCCCACTAAATCCATCCTCACAAGCTCCAGTGGTTCAGTGACCTATGAAATAACAAAGTTCACTTAAATGCAGCTCTGACTTTTCAGTACACAGGTCACCTGAACACAATTACAATTCAATTCATTTATGCAGCACCTTTCAGTTCTTTCAAATAGCTTTACAATTGTCACTCCTCTGTAGTGATAAGCCACTGATGTTGCCACAGCTGCCTTTCAAACTGAATCATTAAGTTTAATATGCACTTACCTCAATGGGAAAGAATAGCTTTTTTAATTTGAGGTTGGGCCTCTTCCTCTGACATTGGGGACGATCATTGATTTACAATTAAAGGTCAATTTTTTACCAAATTGCTTTTTAAGTACTTAATTATTGTAGGCTACAGACATTTCAGAATCCAAAAAATGGTCAGTAAAGATCAGCTTACCCATCTTTGAATATCCTGCTGCATTCGGGCATTAGCGCTGAATTATTGCACAGTGAGTTTTCTCACGCCTAAAGTGTCCTCCAATGGTGCTGCTGTGGAACTCGTCGAAGCTCTCGCTCGCCTCCTGTGCTGTGCGCACCACCTTCGCCCAGTGGAATTGTGTTGGGTCCCTCTCCCTCTGGCACTTGTAGTACAACTCCCTACACCAGACGTTGAATATTCCGAACACTGAGGCCTGGTGCAGCTGCAGTAGATCTTTTATCTCTTCAGTGTCAGAGGATTCACTTCTGTGAACAGAGACAGTCTGCTGCTCGCCCAGAGTCGACGTGATCACCCACATCTGCAGAGAAATAACTTTCATTTGCACCACATGGGAAGAGTTAAAGACAAAGAGATGAGTTTAATCACTAAAATATTTATACCAATTTAATTTGTTCATTTACATTTTGAGTCCTTTGGTGTAGACTGTGGCAGTTTTCCACTGTCAAATTTCTATCCCCTGCTGAAAGTTTTCTCTCCCTTTTCCACAAATAGTCTGTCCAGAACTAGGAAGTGGTCCCATCATGCCTCATAAGAGTGAAGAGCCTCACAGCTTCACTCTTAACTAAACGCCTGTCATTCTCAGCCAACCAGTCCGTGCACTACACCCTACAGATCTCTCAGCGCTTCTCCGCTATGGCTGTTCTGATGTGCAAAAACAGATTTGCTCGACTGAGGACGTCCCCTTATCTGATTCAGGTCCATGCAATCCTCACAGATACTCCTCCCATGTGTCCCATTGAAACTGCCGCTGCTAATCTACCTATCTCCAATTTAACAGTATATTAATCTGAAATGTGGAAATCCAGACATCCTGATTGTTGATGATTCTCTAGTTAGGTCCCTCACCAAACCCTGTGCTATTACCTCCTGCCTTTCTGGTGGTAAAGTGCTGGACATGATGAATATCCTTACGTCGACCCATGCCACCCACCCATCCCATCAATAGCGGACACCTTATTCCTTATTGGTTGCCGCAGATTCTGGGGCTTTAGATAGTAACCATTAAGAGTTTTTTGGTTTATTGACTGCTAGAGTGTCGAATCTGAAGAGAGGAGGACATTTTCTGTTGTTTTTTAGTTATTGTAGTAGATCTATGGGGTTGTTAAGTGATGATTTCAATTAAATTAAATATTTTTGAGTGCCAAAAATCCCAACAGGTGTTCTCTCGATGGGCAGTTAAAATAAACAGTGTTGAAATGAATTTTGAAAATGGATAGCGAGCGCCCTGTCCTTGACCCTTCTTCTCAGGAAGAAAAATCTACAAAAACCCTGTGGGAAAAAGTCTAAACCTCAGGTAGAACCACATGAAGCAGAGATCCTACTCCCACAGAAGAACAGAGGCAGAAGGACCAGGACTGACACATCCATTTGGACTGAACCACTCAAGAGGAAGGAAGGAGGATCATCTAGTGAGATAGTTGCTCCAGGCAGATGAGGAACAGTTCATCCAGCGGAGAAAGGGTTCATCATCTGTGATGATGTTATGATAATGACAGTTTTGTGATTTTACTGCTCCAGGGTCTTGAACAAAGCTGTTTTAAAATTGTAAACTGCACAAACATAATCAGTGACGTCTGGTCTCCCGCTAGAGATCACTTTTAGACATTATCAAATTTTTTCATTAAAATCTGGGCCAAAACATAAAAAAATTAAAAATTGTTACACCCATTTATATTTTTTAGTATGAAACAGTTTCCGTTCCCTAATATGCAACCTAGTCTCCAGAAAAATACATAATTTATGTTTATGCAATTACATAGCTATTGTATGTTTTTGTTGTCAAAATATATTCAATAAGTACGTTTGTGGAAAACATACACATTATACGGTTTGTAAATTAGGGTTAGAGTCGTTAGGGTTTTTTATTGATAAAATGTAACATGAGTGCATTTTCCACAATCGGACTGTAGTGAGTCAAGCCTCTCATTAATGTATCTGGGTTTCATTTGGGGAAAGTGTAAGCTATTGTCTCATAATAATTCTAAATCTTAATTTAGACAGTGAATTGGCGATTATGTTAACTGTTGATGTGTTAAGCGAGAGAAAAAGCAGTTTAAAGACAAACTATCACAAATGTCTTTTAAAAACAGTGTTTGCATAATCAATTATTTAATTAAAACCACTAAGTAAAGTTAAACCAATGATTTTCGGGTGTTTATTGTAGTGAATTTAAAGCAGAGTCGTGGGGAGTAGACCGGTCTGAAATACTGCAGGTAGATTAGGTCAGTGTTTTCCAACCTTTTTACAGTTGCGGCACGCTTTTTGGGTTGAAATGATGCCTGTGGCACTGTCTGGTTCTTTAAATTTGTCAGTAGTGATGGTTTTCGATGCAGAAGTTGCTCAGGACACGACAATGTGATAAATGTGTCAAGTCCATCCACAACTGTCAATATGTAAACTCAAAATGGACATTTCTTCAAGGCACACTGGTTGAAAATCAGGGGATTAGATGATCGATGGTAGGTGTGCCTCGTCCGCCTCACTGGGGGAGACGCTGGTCACGCCCCCTGCCACTCACATGCCCTGAACAAAAAACACAAAGGGAGGGGGGAACAGGGCACGGATCCAGCCATAACATTTATTACAATGAGTGCCTCTGTCATGTACAAAAACTTCACACTCTGACACTCACTTCACAATTTTATCAAGAACACATCAATTTAATTATCAATATCAGTAAAAATTATATCTAGGTTTTATAATAAAGTATAGTTCTCACAAACATCTCCAGAGACAGTTAGATATTAGAAGGTGAAAGTCCAGATTTACAAGGTTGATGCAGGTTTGAGGCACAATCTCACTTCTTTAAAATCCTAATCTTGACCCGTAAAGGTCGCTACTGTTTAATCTGATGAGTTTTTATGATGATTTGTTATTTACGGCTTCATAAAATGACAAAGACAAACTCTAGACGCAAAATTTCTGGCTCACTGCCGTTCTTCGTGCTGTTTCTTGCCAGTCGTAATGGTGGCCTCAACAAAATGATTTGCGTGGGCGCAGGAGCTCTGGTGTCCCATTTCTGATTTTGTCTTATCATTTTCATATTTGGTTATTTGCTTCAGTCAAATATTGGATTGTTTGTGCATGTGTTGTATGTGATGGAGTCCTCCTGTCTCACCTGTAGCACACATCCCTCCTCTTCTGCTTCTGCTGCCACACACGCCTCCGCCACGGCCAATCAGCCTTCAGAGAGCCCTAGAGCCCGCCCTCACCTCACTTACCACGCCTCCACCTCCTCCCCTTCACCTCCTCGTCAATGCGGTCTCTCTTCATCAGTTTCACTTCAGCGTTTCACCAGCACCAGGGTCCAGACTCTCATCCAGACACACTCTTGTCTGTTTGTGTCTTTCCAGATTGAAATCACGTTTGTCAAGAATAAAACGTTTCAACACAAAAGTGAAAGAGCAGAGATCTCCCAGATCACCTGAGCTCTGACCACGCCTGGAACATCTGATCACAGACCTGTCACGTCTCCTCTGATGAAGACGCCCAAACATGTCAGAGAAATGAGCTTACAGCTATTTACAACTGTCTTATTACAAAAAATTCTCAAGTTCATAATTATAAGAAGACAGAATGAACTTTCCAAATCTATTATACTGACCGTGGGCCCTGGAGCAAGCTCTGGTGTTGGGCCCAATCTGTAACAACACACATGCAAACAAGCTCTAGGGATTCAAACTCAAATGTCATTCATCAGGTCAATAGAACATGTAAAAACCAGTTTTAAAAAAAAAACCTTTCACAGAATAGACCAGGGCTATTCAACTTTTTCAATTTTTCAGATGGTTTTATGCTCGAGGCCAGAAACATGAAATAGGCTTTGACAACCTCTGTAGAACTGAACCAGGACTAAACCAGGACTAAAAAAGGTATAAATCACGACTAAACCAAGTCTAAACCAGGTCTAAACCAGGTCTAAACCATGACTAAACCAGGACTAAAGCAGGACTAAACCATGACTAAACCAGGTCTAAACCATGACTAAACCAGGACTAAACAAAGACTAAACCAGGACTAAACCAGGTCTAAACAGGACTAAACAAAGACTAAACCAGGTCTAAACCAGGTCTAAACCAGGTCTAAACCATGACTAAACCAGGTCTAAACCATGACTAAAGCAGGTCTAAACCAAGTCTAAACAGGACTAAACAAAGACTAAAGCAGGCCCCCAGGTGGCTGCACTGTCTGAACTGTCTGATGTGACTCCTCTGCTTTACAGCATTTGGTCAAAATGGCTTTTGACCCAAAACAGAGGCCAGAGTTTTCTGTACAGTCATTACATCTATAAAAAGATTGTTTGTTCTGAAGGTGGAAATGACCATAAACCATCACATACATTCTACCCACTGTGGGGCAGGTTGTTTTTACACGCTGTGGGGCAGGTTGTTTTGACCCACTGTGGGGCCGATTGTTTTTACCCGCTGTGGGGCAGGTTGTTTTTACCCGCTGTGGGGTAGGTTGTTTTTACACGCTGTGGGGCAGGTTGTTTTTACCCGCTGTGGGGCAGGTTGTTTTTACCCACTGTGGGGCCGATTGTTTTGACCCTCTGTGGGGCAGGTTGTTTTTACCCGCTGTGGGGCCGATTGTTTTGACCCGCTGTGGGGCCGATTGTTTTTACCCGCTGTGGGGCAGGTTGTTTTTACCCACTGTGGGGCCGATTGTTTTGACCCTCTGTGGGGCAGGTTGTTTTTACCCTCTGTGGGGCCGATTGTTTTGACCCTCTGTGGGGCAGGTTGTTTTTACCCGCTGTGGGGCAGGTTGTTTTTACACGCTGTGGGGCAGGTTGTTTTGACCCACTGTGGGGCCGATTGTTTTTACCCGCTGTGGGGCAGGTTGTTTTTACCCGCTGTGGGGTAGGTTGTTTTTACACGCTGTGGGGCAGGTTGTTTTTACCCGCTGTGGGGCAGGTTGTTTTTACCCACTGTGGGGCCGATTGTTTTGACCCTCTGTGGGGCAGGTTGTTTTTACCCGCTGTGGGGCAGGTTGTTTTGACCCTCTGTGGGGCCGATTGTTTTGACCCTCTGTGGGGCAGGTTGTTTTTACCCGCTGTGGGGCCGATTGTTTTGACCCGCTGTGGGGCCGGTTGTTTTTACCCGCTGTGGGGCAGGTTGTTTTTACCCACTGTGGGGCCGATTGTTTTGACCCTCTGTGGGGCAGGTTGTTTTTACCCACTGTGGGGCCGATTGTTTTTACCCTCTGTGGGGCAGGTTGTTTTTACCCGCTGTGGGGCAGGTTGTTTTTACCCACTGTGGGGCCGATTGTTTTGACCCTCTGTGGGGCAGGTTGTTTTTACCCGCTGTGGGGCCGGATGTATTAACCCGCTGTGGGGCCGATTGTTTTACCCGCTGTGGGGCAGGTTGTTTTGACCCACTGTGGGGCCGATTGTTTTACCCGCTGTGGGCAGGTTGTTTTTACCCGCTGTGGGGCAGGTTGTTTTTACCCACTGTGGGCCGATTGTTTTGACCCTCTGTGGGGCAGGTTGTTTTTACCCGCTGTGGGGCCGATTGTTTTGACCCGCTGTGGGGCCGATTGTTTTTACCCGCTGTGGGGCAGGTTGTTTTGACCCACTGTGGGGCCGATTGTTTTTACCCGCTGTGGGGCAGGTTGTTTTTACCCGCTGTGGGGCAGGTTGTTTTTACCCACTGTGGGGCCGATTGTTTTGACCCTCTGTGGGGCAGGTTGTTTTTACCCGCTGTGGGGCAGGTTGTTTTTACCCGCTGTGGGGCAGGTTGTTTTGACCCACTGTGGGGCCGATTGTTTTTACCCGCTGTGGGGCAGGTTGTTTTTACCCGCTGTGGGGCAGGTTGTTTTTACCCGCTGTGGGGCAGGTTGTTTTTACCCGCTGTGGGGCAGGTTGTTTTTACCCACTGTGGGGCCGATTGTTTTGACCCTCTGTGGGGCAGGTTGTTTTTACCCGCTGTGGGGCAGGTTGTTTTTACCCACTGTGGGGCCGATTGTTTTGACCCTCTGTGGGGCAGGTTGTTTTTACCCGCTGTGGGGCCGATTGTTTTGACCCGCTGTGGGGCCGATTGTTTTTACCCGCTGTGGGGCAGGTTGTTTTGACCCACTGTGGGGCCGATTGTTTTTACCCTCTGTGGGGCAGGTTGTTTTTACCCACTGTGGGGCCGATTGTTTTGACCCTCTGTGGGGCAGGTTGTTTTGACCCGCTGTGGGGCAGGTTGTTTCTACCTGCTGTGGGGCAGGTTGTTTCTACCCACTGTGGGGCAGGTTGTTTTGACCCGCTGTGGGGCAGGTTGTTTCTACCTGCTGTGGGGCAGGTTGTTTCTACCCGCTGTGGATCAGGTTGTTTTGACCCGCTGTGGGGCAGGTTGTTTCTACCCGCTGTAGGGCAGGTTGTTTCTACCCGCTGTGGATCAGGTTGTTTTGACCCGCTGTGGGGCAGGTTGTTTCTACCCGCTGTAGGGCAGGTTGTTTCTACCCGCTGTGGATCAGGTTGTTTTGACCCGCTGTGGGGCAGGTTGTTTCTACCCGCTGTTGGGCAGGTTGTTTCTACCCGCTGTGGTTCAGGTTGTTTTGACCCGCTGTGGGGCAGGTTGTTTTGACCCGCTGTAGGGCAGGTTGTTTTGATCCCCTGTGGGGCAGGTTGTTTTCACCCGCTGTAGGGCAGGTTGTTTTGACCCTCTGTGGGGAAGGTTGTTTTTACCCGCTGTGGGGCAGGTTGTTTTTACCCGCTGTGGGGCCGATTGTTTTGACCCGCTGTGGGGCAGGTTGTTTCTACCCACTGTGGGGCAGGTTGTTTTGACCCGCTGTGGGGCAGGTTGTTTTACCTGCTGTGGGGCAGGTTGTTTTACCCGCTGTGGGGCAGGTTGTTTTGACCCGCTGTGGGGCAGGTTGTTTTTACTCGCTGTGGGGCAGGTTGTTTTTACTCGCTGTGGGGCAGGAGGTTGTTTTTACTCGCTGTGGGGCAGGTTGTTTTGACCCGCTGTGGGGCAGGTTGTTTTGACCCGCTGTGGGGCAGGTTGTTTTACCCGCTGTGGGGCAGGTTGTTTTGACCCGTTGTGGGGCAGGTTGTTTTGACCCGCTGTGGGGCAGGTTGTTTTTACCTGCTGTGGGGCAGGTTGTTTTTACCCGCTGTGGGGCAGGTTGTTTTTACCTGCTGTGGGGCAGGTTGTTTTACCCGCTGTGGGGCAGGTTGTTTTTACCCACTGTGGGGCAGGTTGTTTTACCCGCTGTGGGGCAGGTTGTTTTTACCAGCTGTGGGGCAGGTTGTTTTTACCAACTGTGGGGCAGGTTGTTTTTACCCGCTGTGGGGCAGGTTGTTTTGACCCGCTGTGGGGCAGGTTGTTTTTACTCGCTGTGGGGCAGGTTGTTTTTACTCGCTGTGGGGCAGGAGGTTGTTTTTTCCCGCTGTGGGGCTGGTTTTTTTGACCCGCTGTGGGGCAGGTTGTTTTGACCCGCTGTGGGGCAGGTTGTTTTTTACTGATGTGGGGCAGGTTGTTTTTACCCACTGTGGGGCAGGTTGTTTTACCCGCTGTGGGGCAGGTTGTTTTACCCGCTGTGGGGCAGGTTGTTTTGACCCGCTGTGGGGCAGGTTGTTTTTACACGCTGTGGGGCAGGTTGTTTTTACTCGCTGTGGGGCAGGTTGTTTTGACCCGCTGTGGGGCAGGTTGTTTTGACCCGCTGTGGGGCAGGTTGTTTTACCCGCTGTGGGGCAGGTTGTTTTGACCCGCTGTGGGGCAGGTTGTTTTTACCCACTGTGGGGCAGGTTGTTTTACCCGCTGTGGGGCAGGTTGTTTTTACCTGCTGTGGGGCAGGTTGTTTTACCCGCTGTGGGGCAGGTTGTTTTACCCGCTGTGGGGCAGGTTGTTTTGACCCGCTGTGGGGCAGGTTGTTTTTACTCGCTGTGGGGCAGGTTGTTTTTACCCGCTGTGGGGCAGGTTGTTTTACCCGCTGTGGGGCCGATTGTTTTTACCCGCTGTGGGGCAGGTTGTTTTGACCCGCTGTGAGGCAGGTTGTTTTTACTCGCTGTGGGGCAGGTTGTTTTGACCCGCTGTGGGGCAGGTTGTTTTGACCCGCTGTGGGGCAGGTTGTTTTGACCCGCTGTGGGGCAGGTTGTTTTGACCCGCTGTGGGGCAGACTGATAAAACAGCAGAGCATTTAACATTTCTGTGTTCAGTTTCAGAGACAGACATGAAAAGACTGCACCCACATGGCCCAGTCTCACTTATGTTGTAATTTATTGTAGACCCGCTGTGGGGCAGGTTGTTTTGACCCGCTGTGGGGCAGGTTGTTTTACCCGCTGTGGGGCAGGTTGGTTTGACCCGCTGTGGGGCAGGTTGTTTTTACCCACTGTGGGGCAGGTTGTTTTACCCGCTGTGGGGCAGGTTGTTTTTACCTGCTGTGGGGCAGGTTGTTTTACCCGCTGTGGGGCAGGTTGTTTTAAACGCTGTGGGGCAGGTTGTTTTGACCCGCTGTGGGGCAGGTTGTTTTTACACGCTGTGGGGCAGGTTGTTTTTACCCGCTGTGGGGCAGGTTGTTTTTACCCGCTGTGGGGCCGATTGTTTTTACCCGCTGTGGGGCAGGTTGTTTTGACCCGCTGTGGGGCAGGTTGTTTTGACCCGCTGTGAGGCAGGTTGTTTTTACTCGCTGTGGGGCAGGTTGTTTTGACCCGCTGTGGGGCAGGTTGTTTTGACCCGCTGTGGGGCAGGTTGTTTTGACCCGCTGTGGGGCAGGTTGTCTCAGGCTCCAATTTTATGTTTGAGTTGTATATTTGAGAGTGAAGACAGACAGACTGATAAAACAGCAGAGCATTTAACATTTCTGTGTTCAGTTTCAGAGACAGATATGAAAAGACTGCACCCACATGGTCCAGTCTCACTTATGTTGTAATTTATTGTAGGCCTATAGACCATGTCAAAGTCTGAACGGAGGCAAAAGTGAAGCGCAACATGATGTGATTTCACAGAGAAACTGGGATTAACCTCAGAATATCACAAAATAGGACAATTAAGATGATTTTGAAAAGTGTCAGCCTCAGACACACGTGAGTGACATCAGAGCTGCTTTAAACACATTTATTATTGTATTTTACATTGTGTTTTAGGAAATGATGATACTCTCTTTGCATTTTTGATGAAGGAACAATCCAGATTTATGGGTTTTACTGGAAAAATACTCACAGAAATGTTGAACCCACAATCATTTTTCATCTTATCTAGAGATATATTTATGAAAGCCCATTTCCGCCCATGAATAAAAAATAAAGCCACGTAATTTCGAGTTTTTCAGGTATAGTCGAAATTAGGACTTTTAAACTCGAAACTATGGCTTCCTGTGGGGCTTTTATTTTTTATTAATTGGCGGAAATGGGCTTCCATATATATTAGATACTATACCATCATTTAGATTCTTGACCTAAAATACAATTTTAAGGCTAGAAAATGTTATTTTGTCCATCGTTTTTTATAGAAACCTATCTTCTCTGGAAATTCAAATGTGTTGCTTTTTTCCAACACAAACACAAACCTGGAGCATTTAGCTCTAATGTGAGACAATCCTTCAAACATTTACACTCAGCTTCATTTTGCTCCAGTCGCTTCCATTCCGGAATGTTGATGACGTCACATTTTAAATACTCTCTAATCGTGCAATATCCCGGAACTAAATAATGCCCATCTAATAACGCTCAACAACAACGTGATGCTCGTGACTCGCGGCGGGTGGGCGGCGCTTGTGTGACGCAGGCGGCGTGCAGCGGTGCGCGCAGCGGTGCGTGCGGGGGACGGGGCGGGCCGGGGCTGGCTCTGGACGCGGCTCTCTCTCGGTCCTGAGCAGCGCCGATGCCGCAGAGCTTCTCCCGAGCTCGAGCAGCGGTCCCCGGCGTCCACGATGGAGCGGATGGAGTCCATGGAGCCCATCTCCGCCTTCTACACCACGGCGTACCCGGAGATCCAGCCCGAGAGCGGCTACGGCTCCGGGGAGAAGACCCCGCCTGCGCCCGCGTACAACGAAGAGCTCGTCCACAAGGTAAACACCGCAGACCGGGACCGACGCGCCGTTTACGCACCGTTTACGCACCGTTTACGCGCCGTTTACGCACCGTTTACGCGCTCAACAGCTGGAATCTGAAAGGACTTTGTACTCAGTGCGTTCTCCTGTTAAACTGTCTTCATTGACTATATATTATCGACTGAGAAATAGAGTTAATTACAAAGTAGGGCTGCAACTAACGATTATGTAGTCGACTAGTTAACGAGTATTATTTGTTTGATTAATTGACTTGTCCAAATAGTATTTCTATGTAGGGCTGCACAATAAATCTCAAAAGTATTCATATCGCAGTATTGTCAGATGCAATTACAGTATCGCAACATACAATATATATCGCAGTAACACCAAAGTCTTCCATCTGGTGTCTAAAGTGAAAACACTGAAAAGGGAAAATCGTGAATAAAACCTAGCTTTTTCAAACTAAATTAGCCTCATTATTTTAATAAAACAGACATTATTGCATCAAAAGTAGGGCAGCAACAATCAAAATAATCATGACTAGTCGACTGTAAACAATGTCAGTCGTAGTTTGATGATGGTCGTCGTTCTCTGGACTAAACAGACTCTAAAACACAAACTTAAAGACTTTCATCACCAAGACAGGGACATTATTAAAGAAAAATGGCCAAAAAAGTACAGACCATTTCTGATTTTCCTCAATCAT
The DNA here is from genome assembly GCA_019453435.1 of Rhinogobius similis. Taxonomy (NCBI): domain Eukaryota; kingdom Metazoa; phylum Chordata; class Actinopteri; order Gobiiformes; family Gobiidae; genus Rhinogobius; species Rhinogobius similis. The sequence goes on along the minus strand of CM033636.1, from coordinate 2,758,925 downwards.
ACACTTTATTCATAAATATTCTTTATCCAGAAGCCTTCATTCACAATACTTCAACATTTATTTCGTTAAAAATGTTAGTTTATTCTCAATCTTTCTATTATACGTTTAGTTTCTTTCCAAATATATATTGAAATACGGTTCCTGAAGGCCTCTATAGTAAGTAAGTAATTGGTGGAACTCAGCAGTGACCGTCCATTTTTCTCATAGGGATTCCGGAAAAAATAAAAAAAATAAAATAATATAAAATGTTTGAAAGCTCAAAGCGAATCGGCCTGTGGTGAGGAATGAACATAAGACCTATAATTGTATTCAAAATATGTTTCTGAAAACTATATGAACCGCTAAGCTATTAAAACATTTAGCAGAATTTTCAGGGTTTTTTTTTGGGGGGGGGCTGAAAACAACCGTGTTCTGGACATTATGTCATATATTATGCAGCTGATTAGCCTCTGTCATGCCGTTAAACTAATATTTGAAATCCCTTCGGCAAAAATGTATGAGAAATGTTCTTCCGGAACCGCGGCTCACGTGGGCGGGACGGACTGTGAGCTCCACAGTCAAATATACAGTTTAACAGCATCATCCAAATCCAGATCCACTTCATTTGTAGAAACAGAGCTGTTTCCAAAGTGCTGCACAGACACAAACATAAAACGGAAAAATAAAATATAATAACAACTCAATTGGATCTTACTGCTTATAAAACCAGTCAAATCAAATCCAAGCAAACTCATTAAACCATAAAATAAAAGTAAATAAATAAGTAGAATACATTTAGAATAAATAAAAAGCACAGAGGACCACACAACTCACAAGACTTAAAACCCTCCACTGTGGGGGCTGTTTGGACCTGGGAGGCAGAGCGTTCAGAGTTTGGGGCCGACCACAGAGAAAGCCCCGCCCCCTGGTTCTAAGTCTGGTCTTAGGCCCCACGGACCTCAGAGCGCGGGGGGGCGATACATTTGGATGAGGTCTGAGATGTACTGTGGGGCCAGCCCCCTAAAAACAAACAATAACATTTTAAAATCAACTCTAAAATGAACAGGAAGCCAGTGCAGACGTTAAATCAGAGTTATATGCTCTCGTTTTCTGGTTCCAGTTAAACAGCGCGCTGCAGAATTTTGGACCAACTGTACGTGGGAAAGTGCACGGGGCTAATGCTGTAAAAAGAGCATTACAGTCGTCTAAACGAGATGAGATAAAAGCGTGTACGACTTCAAAGGATTTAAAATTTAAAATTTAAAAAGGTCTGACTTTAGATAAAAGCCTTAAATGATAAATTGGTTCTGGAAGTAAATGTTCCTTTTTTTTAATATATGTTTGAAAGTTTGCTCATGGCTAATCAGTTCTGTGGAGAGTTATAAGCACAGGGCCTATAATTGTATTTAAAATCTGTTTCTGAAATTTTGTAAATAATTCTTACATTGTTAAAAACATTTTGTTATGTATTTTGGACTGAAAACAAAAGTGTTTTTGACATTAGTTGCTAGTCTTCTTTCATTGTGGAACCTCGGCAAACTGGGTGGAACTGTTTGCTTGATAAGACAACTAAAACTAGGCATGACATAAAAAAATCTCTCAAAACAAAAAGTATCTGTGCTGTGTGGGAAAGTGGTTTAGGCAAAAGGAGGAATGGAACAATAACTGAAATGTCCCATGGTCAGTAACATCATGGGCCGTCAGACAGGTCCAGACGTGAGCTCCTTTTGGGTCGTGTCGTGTTGTCCATCCATTTCACTGCAGACCACACGAAGACTGTTTATATGTTATTTAGAAAAGTCCTTGGAATATGATACTGTAACTAAAGGCATGTGAGGGAAACGTCTTTAACTCTTCAAAATATTGCATATCGTGAAATGTACATCGTGATAATCTCATTGTGATACTCTTATTGAGACATTTGGATATGGTTCCATTAGTAAAAAGCTTGTATAAACTCTCTCCAAAGTCTTCATCTAACCGCTCCCCTTTTACTGTTGTCCAAACGAATCCTAGTAATACATAAAATAATTAGTCGACTAATACAAATGTATATAAACTAAGACAACATCGACCGATTAACTGACAGAACAAATGAGGACCTATTATTATTATGATTAATCGTTAAAAGCCCAGTTACAAAGCTACAAATTGCTTGGAAGTAAACGACACACAGAAGGCAAATTAGGCAACTCCTCACAATGTATAGGCTATTTTTATTTGATAAGTGTTATATTCTGAGGTATTAGCTTCATTTTCGTGCAAACACATTCACACCAGGCGTCCGCTAGAAACAACAGAAGACAGAATGTGTTTTTAGTGGTTCATATTTCAGTCTTGTGTAGTAATAGCTCTGGGCTGGTGAGGACTCACTGTTACATAAGCGAGCTCCTGCAGTTGTCATCACGCTATCCCAGCATGCACCAGCAGACTCCACACTGGCTGTGGTGGTGGCGGGGAATTCACACTGACACTAACGGCGTCTGCTGCAATTAACAACCTTTATCGGAGTTTCAGAGATTGAGAATTAGTTTTGCACCCGGGTGTACAAGTAATAGAGGACAGGGAAAAGACAGAGCATTTTACTGGATTTACAAACTCCAGATTGACAAGAGAAGTGGATTTGTGCGACTAAATGAGTGAGTCAAGCCTAATGAAGCTCCAATTGTATTTTTGCGTTAATTTGGCTTTTCATTTGGGGAATAATTTAACCATTGTCTCATAATGATTCAAAATCTTTAGTCGTTTCTCGAAGAATCAATTCAAATGTATTTTTGTAGTGCCCATTTTGTAGTGTGTAACAACATTTGCCTCGATCAATCACAAATGCCTTTTTAAAACACTGTTTGCATAATTGACGAATCACAAATGTAAGTTAATCCAATGATTTGCGGGTGTTTATGACATTGACGTTCCAGTGATTTAGCCTCTGTCATTACAACAGCTCCACATCAGTGAGAGAAAAGCACTGTTTTCACTGTAACATCAAGATCATATCATTCTGACTGTCTGTATCAGTAAACTTGACATCTACAGGGTTTTATAATCAAGTGTATTTCTCACAAACATCTCCATAGACACTTTTTTATGATATTTGACACTGGGATGTCAATCAGATGTCCAGGTTTACACACAGTCTACGTGATTTGAACTCTCCAAAAGTCCTCGTGCCACGTAAGGATCACTAATGAGTCATATGATTAGTGTTTAAGCTGTTCTGTATTTAATGAAGATAAACTCCAAAAGCTACATTTCAGACTCAGTGCCATTCATTAGCGCTGTTTCTTCCCTGTCGTAGTGGCACCTTTAACAAACCTGGTGCAGGAGCTCCATGGGACACTGTAGAGACCCATTCTGTCACCAGAATGTTCAAATTCCAGGGTGGAGGCCACTGGGGGCAACATTAAGTCAGTAATAACACATTCTCACTATTTGACATTAATGTACGTGTGGTTTTAAATCTTTATAACAAAAAAATAAGCTATAAATTTCTTCAGGGTAGAAATGTCAGTAAGTTTGGTTTTCTATTACAAAGGATAGAAAAAAGATCACTTTCTAGCCTCAAAATTTTATCTGAAATTCACCAAAACTATCATTTGTGATGATGTTACCGATATACTGTATCCCATTTATCTTGATGAGGACATTGATTTTGTCCTTTGTAGACAGCACAGACAAATGGTTGTTGTTTTTATGTTAATTGAATCTGTCGATATCAATTCAACCTCTAGTTTCCAAAGTTCACTTTTATTGTACAAAACCAAAATGCTCATTCAAACTGTTGGCCTGCTATGTTTCTGGTCATGAACGGGAGCTAATCTGGGTGCTAATGGATAAAGATAGGAATTTTGTGATGTTTGGAGGCTAATGCTAACTCTAGAAGGGTCTTTAAACAATTCCAGTGAAATCCATTAGTGATGTGTTCACAGCAGCCTCTGATATCACTCACTGTAGAGTGCTTTTACTTTGACAAACCCACGGACTGGATTTTTCATATTTTGTGATATTCTGAACTTAAAGTGAAAATGATTTTCTAATTTTGACTTTATTCAGTGTAAAAATACCTCTTGGAAATATGAATTATAGTTTTACACCAATCAAGTCGCTGTTTGTGGAGAAAAGTTACAGGACGTAAACAAATTGATGACATCACACTGGGAAGACAAAGGTTATGCATAATTTACACAGAAGAAACCACTTTTTTGACCCTTTAAAGACTGATTCAGCAAAATAAAGGTGTTCACGTGTATATTGTATCTTTGTCAAATGAAAAAACTGGGGTAAAATTAGTAAAGATTTTAGCAGAATTTGAAATATATTTATCTTCACTACATTTAGTTAAATGTGCAGTCCAACCTGTCAGAGGCCCTTTAATGCCAGGTCCACTTCACTTTTGTCTCCAGTTGTCTCCGTTCAGAACTTAACTGACTTAACTTAACTTAACTTCAGAATGTAACTTACACCACGGTGGCAGAGCGGCTAGAGCTTCTGCCTCTCAATAAGGAGATCGTGGGTTCGAATCCCAGACCACCCCAACATCGTGGTTTCGAATTCCGAACCACCCCAACATCACACGATCTCTCTGGGTGGAGTCTGCATGTCCTCCCCGTGTTACCGTGGGTTCTCTCCGGGTTCTCCGGCTTCCTCCCACCGTCCAAAGACATGACTGTGTAGGTTAATTGACGACTCTAAATTGTCCCTAGTGAATGAATGTGAGAGTGAATGGTTGTCTGTCCTTGTCTGTCTCTCTGTGTTAGCCCTGCGACGAGTTGGCCACTGTCCAGGGTGTACCCCGCCTAAGGCCCAAAGTCACTGGGATAGGCTCCAGTCACCCGCGACCCCTAACGGGAATAAGCGGTAGAAAATGAATGAATGTAACTTACACATTTTAACGATTCTATTGTCTCTGAGCTCACCGTGCCGGGTGTGGGTCTCTGTAGAGTCAGACTGTGACAGGGGCTTGGACTGGGACGGGCCTGGAGCTGTCCGCGGTGCTGGGCTCCACAGTCTGGAGTAGTGTTGGCTTTAAAGTCTATGTGAGAGGATTTTACTAAACATTTGACTTATTTGTCCCCAGTTTGACAGTTTTGGTAATGTTTGTAATTGTACTTCCTGGTTGGACATGGGCAGCAAATAGGTCAAAGGTAAAGGTAATTCCATAATTACCAAGCAACCATTTTGAAAGGCCCAGAATCCATTTAAATTACAGGGCTGGGCGATATGGCAAGGCAGGTCATGATTTGGATTTGATCATGATTCATGTTCACTTTATATTTTTCTATTGCCTGTTCACCTTGTTCCGGAAGTTGCTGTACGCGCCGCCATCTTGTTTCCATTGTAGTTTAACACGGGGCAGACGAGCTCAACAGAAAATAAGTTCTACACGGACTAAAAAGCCGCTTTCAGGTCGCCCAGGAAACGGTGCATTTTGACAGTGCATTGCTATAGTAGATTGCAAATCAATCTACTTTATATAATATTTTAGCAGCAAGACTTTTCCCTCGTTCGTCATTTGCGTGAACGGAGTTCTCGTCAAACGAAAGTGTGTTTACAAAAGGAGCGCGGATCTGCAGCAAAAGGAGTCAAAAGTGGGCGGGGCGGAATAAGGTTAATAACAGAGCTGCACGATTTAGGAAAAATATCTAATTGTAATTTTTCTGACCAGTGTGATTGCGATTATATTTGCGATTTATGTTTTAATAATAGGATTCTGTTCAAATTCACATTTTAAACCCAATTTTGTCACTTTTAGTCACATTTTTGGCACGTTAAGTTGTGTTTATCATATTTAAATGCATCTTTGTCACTTTTTGTTGCGTTTTTGTCATTTTTAGTCACGTTTATGTCACTTTTCATTGCATTTTGGTTCATTGAGTCGCTTTTGTTGTCTGTTGACGCGTTTGTTTGTACAAATCCAAACTACGCTGTTTGCAGTTTTTATTCAAATCAAAGCAAGACATTTTGTTGTTTGTGGAATCAATGATTGCACTTCAAAAAGTGCAGCCTTTGTCATTTGCTAATTGTATTCATTAACATTGTGATTTGGTTTAATTGTGCAGCCTTGGCCTTTAAGAGGTAAATAAAGTCATCTGCTCAGAGGCTTCAGAGGCTAAACAACAGGAGAAAAAGTGTGTTTGAACAGACAGCTGCATTAAAGACACAAACTGTCAATCATGATACAACGATTTCACAAAAATAGCAGATTGTCACAGGGACCAGCTCATGATTCCATTTTTATCACTATATCTCCCAGCCCTATTACATATTAGTTAAGATTTTACAAACAATAATACCTGACACATTTACTTTGTTGAATGACGGTTTAAACTGTCAAAAGAATGTGTCAGTTTCTGTCATTTGTCTCTCTTGGATTCCGTTTTAGAACTCAGCACGTCCGACATCTGTCAAATGAAAACAAGTGGAAAAAAAAGATACATCCCTCGGGCTCTCTTCGTTTGAGCAAAGAGCAATATATGTTTTATTGAAAAATGTTGCACAAATTGTATGTTAGGTGATGGTTTGGACCACCCATGAAAGTTTCTTGATGCAATGAAATAAATCTAGATTAGATGGACCCCAAGAGAGCGGGAGGGTTAAATATACTGTATATGGGAAATAATGCCTTTGATCAGTGTTTTTCTTCTTTCCATCTGGCTCTAAGCTGACAGCCCAGTCTCCCTCTGCTCCTTTATTAGTTAGTCCTTCCTCTCTAAGCCTGCGGTGGCCTAGATCTCTCCAAACATCCTCCCTCTCCCCTCCATCTCTCTTTTATTTATTTATTTTTGTGAGAGCCGTTCATTTCTGTGATTTTTGCGAAAGAAAAACTACACAAACCTACAATCAGTGCATCATTCACTCACAGATAGTTTTTCAGATCGTGGTTTAATCCTACCCGCCACAGCACGATATACACCTGCTTGTTTCCATGGAGATGTTGTTGCTTTACCTGTAATGTTCCACAGTATGACATTAAACCTCTATTGCATTTATTCTATTAAAGGTGTTTTTAGAGCGTAGAAATACATAGAAAAACGTGTTTGAGAGCGGCGTCACCTCTCCGCAGATCTCATCTGTGACTTGGCCTGGGCGTGTCACATACTTAATAGTTTAATGCTGTACTTCTGACCATTCCAGGCAAAGCAGTAACATCTCCATGGAGACCAGCAGACACATGCATCACAAACATACTGAAACATTTGCAGATATAATTTCAAGCGCGCCAGCTTTTCAAGTGAGAAAATGCATGTGTTTTTCTGTTTTTCTTTAAGTTAAGCAAGACATTTTATGCGTGTTCGAGATAAATACTGCTTACTTCAAGGACTTATTCACTTATTATGTTATTTGTAATTAATATATCTTTAATCTTTTCCAATGTGTGAATTAGGCCTGTCACAGTAATTACTTTATTGACTTCAATAAATTAAAGATGGAACAATATGTCATGGGGCTCAATATTTATCGTTTCAACCTTTTGTTTCCCAATAGTGTTCAAAAGCCCCAGGCCTCGGCACTGGAGCTTCCTCTAGAAATACATTTAACAAGCGGTTATATTTCACCTCAAATTGTATTAAAAGTTGTTTTTGATTCTTCAGAACAATAAGATAACATCTTTAAAGGTGTGTCCATGAGCGCCATGTTTAGTCCTGACTCTGGCAGCAGGAGGAGGCTGGTCCTGGAGGTCTGTGAGTCACTCATGGTTCATCTCAGAGATGGTGTCTGTGGGGAAGTAGGCCAAAGTGATCAGAAGTAGGAGGCAGACTCAGAAGCTTACGTTTTTCCCATTTATTCCCGTGGAAAAAAAAAGTGCAGAAAATGATACATATTTACAAAAATAACTGTGCTTAACGAAATCAAAAGCAACAGAACTTAAACAAACTGATGAAACAAAAAAAACCCACAGGTACCAGCTACATGATGGTTTGCTTCTCTGAAATGGGGCCAGCAGAACCCTTTTTATATTCTACGCCCCTCCCCTAGGACGGTTCATCCTGACTGCAGGAATCTGCACCCTTTAATCCTCAAAGAGGCATTGGAATTACAATCTCCCTCCATGGACCAATGTCCCCCAAAACAATTCAAACGTCTAACTGAAACTACAAACACAAAACAAATACATTTTAAACACCTTATTAAACTAAATCCAAATTGAACTATGGCAGTTCTCCCCTCCACATGGTCTGGCCCATGACCCCTCCAAAGGTTTTAAAAATGGCCGCCATGAGGCCCTCCTCCTCTTTGACCAGGCCATGTGGAGGACAAGGTGAGTTTGCTGAAGTGAACTGAAATACAAATTTAAATAAACATATTGAGAAGAAACTTATGTGTTGTGTGATAACTAAAAAAACTAAACAAAACAAACCCGGGATAGTTATGTTTAGCAGTTTTAGTTGTATATGGGAAATTGAAAATTAAGACAAATTAAAGGTGATTAAAGGGACAAAGACCCACTTTGTCACAGTGTCATGTTGCATAAGGGCATCAGTTATTTATTATTTCTGTGTTCACTCCCACTGAACGTGTAAATACCTCATTAAAATCTGTTGAGTAGTTTGTAAAGTGTGTTTTCCAAATGTAGACTAAGTAAGAAAATGTGAAATACTAATACCAAGGTGAGCAACAGCCTGTTTACAAAGCCAGTCGTCCACTTTAAGGCAACCGACTCACTGAAGAATGTGCAGTCATCTCTGAAATGTCTGCCTGTCTGTCTCCGGAGAGACAGAAGAGCTCTTTACTGCTGCTGCTTTAGACCCTCCAGGGACTCGAGGAGAAGTGAGTCCTGACCTCCAGAACAAGAGCAAACAAATGTCAACAATCAAATCAACCAAACATCCATCTTTTGTATCAAGATAGGAGTTAGCTTCACTTTTGGGCATAAAATCCAGACGAGCGAACACATGACTGAGAGAAAGTCATGTGTAGTGTACATTTAACTTCAAACATGAGACGCCAACGTAAAGGTGGTCAAATACACATAATGTTTAATACATAATACACAGACTGGAAAAAGCAACATAAAAATAACTTGTTGTATAAAAAAGACACTAATTGTAGCTCGTTTTTATTACATTTATTTTATCCTTTGTTTTTGTGCTGAAAACTGTGGACAGTATCGTTGATAGTCTTGTTCCAAAGCTGATAAAACTACAAAAGATATAATTCAACAGTAGTGGTTTTAACATCTCCATCTCCATTTTAGGCATCAGTGGCTGCAGTTACAAGTGCACTCAAAACCGGATTATTAAGAGCTTTTTGTAGTTCTTAAAATGTTATTGCATCAGATTTTGTGGTTGTAAGTAATCTCAAAAGTCCAGATATCAAATCATTTGCCATATTTTTGTGTGGAATTAAACATAACCACTGTTTTGGGAATTGTAGTAGAATTGCTTTTTTTTTTGTGGACTCTTATCTCTTTGCGATGAAGGTGAGTAGTGAAAAGCAGATTTTGTCACCTGGCACATTAAACCAGAGCCGATCTGAGCTTTTTATTAGTCCAACACTCACAAGTGCGGCTCAAGGCTCAAGTGCGGGCTCCTCGACCGTTGGAGGGGCTTGAACGTGAACTTGGTCTTTGTCAGGAACCGATCGTGTTTTCCGTCTTCTGATTGTGTCGCCGGACTTGTTCAATGAAAGCTTGAAGAGGGACAGTTCAACTTGTCCAAAGCAGACACTGAATGTTGGTTCATCGCCTGGGGTCTCTCACAAAGCGCTCTCCAGCTTTTGTACCCGTGTGCTTTGGTCTGCTGTTACCCTGTGGCACTGCAGATCCACTCAGGTTCATCGGTGCAGGCTCAGGGGTTTGCGTCTGGGCTGCTGGAGGTGCGTCTACACAAACTCCATGATTTTCGGAAATCACTTTGCTGTCCAAAGACTTGTTCAAAGAAAGCTGGAAGAGAGACTCATCGACTTATCCAAAATAGACCTTAAATTCTGGTTCATCGCCTGGGATTTCAAACAAAAGGCAAACACTAACCATTTTAACATTGCATTTTGCTTTCTTGGATTTCGGACGCAAAGAAGGGTTTGATGTTTTTTGAGTTTCTTTTCCAAATGAACACTTCAGCATGGACAGAGCAGACACTGAATGCTGACTCGTCACCTGGGATGTCCAGCACTAAGCGCTGTCCAGCCTTTCTACCAGTGTGCTTTGGTTTCCTGTTCTTCAGCCGTACTGAAGGTCCACTCAGGTCCATGGGCTCAGGCTGTGGTGCTGAAGCCTGAACGATGGATACGTGTTTTTTCCTGTAAAAATGGCTGGCGGTTGGAACATTACATGAGGATCCGCTCCCAGTTGTTGGTCGTGTGTGACCTTTTATGACTTTGATTCCCAGCCCTTCTCTCATTTTGGAAACATTCTTGGGATGACTCTGTTCTGTTGTGTTGATTACAGGTTTCAAAAGGCTAGCTCCACGTTCAGAAGGATGGATTTAACTTTCTATTTTCAGGGAATCAGATGAAAGTAACATATTGCTTTAAAAAAAATCTTTACAGGGATTACCCGGTATGACAGGCTTAGGATAAAATTAAATATGAATCATTAAACCATAAAATCGTAAACGTGAAAAGACAAATAGTTTTTATTTTTTAATGTATAACTCACCGAACGACTGGAGCTTTTAACAGCTGTCTCCACTCCGACTGTTTCTGCTTTCAGAAAGTGGTTAGCTTCACCGCGCGATGCTAATGAACCATCAACTGTTCACTAATGCGGCGGCCATTACGGCTCTGATGAGAATTGGCTGAGTGGTGACAAGCAGTAAGTGTTTCACAGATAATCAATGTCTTTTACTGTGGAAGACGCACGTCATGTCATCAGTTCTGTTTTATTTCACAAATAGTCTCACAGTCACAATAATCATATGATATTTTAGCAATCTATATAAAAAAAAAATGCTAGAACATCTTTATAAATGTCTTTGTTGAGTTTCAGACGTCTCGCAAAACGTGAATAGCCTCTAAAATCCGTCACAAAAGTGCAGAAATATTACGTTCTGCAAGATTTCACCAATAAATTAACCACCAACCAATTCACTTATAGCAAAATCTGTATAATCGAGCTAAATACATGTTCTTTTTTTTTTTGTCATGATGAACACGTTAAAGGGGCTTTACCTGATTTTGTTCATAAAGTAAAGCCTGTTGATGAGACCTCTGTGTGTCTGCATCTGATTATAGTCTTCAACATAAGGGCAAGTTTTGCTCTTGCGCTGAGTTCCCGCCCACTTTTGGCAAAAACATCCTATTTCAGTCCATGGTGCTTTTTCTCCTTTTTTGTCTTAAAATATTGAGCCTCCAGAACTGCGGGAAAACAGCCCCTCGTTCACATGAAACCACTACCAACGGATAATAAAGAGTGTTGTTTTTAAGGTGATGAACGGCGCCATCTTTAGAAAGACAAACTCATGCATTTATTTGCTTCTTGACAAATAAATGGTGTTTCAACCAGACTCAACGTGATAGATTTATGGATCCTAAATGAATACTGTTGTTCATTTCTCTTGACAATAAAATCAGTTTGCATGCTCTTTTTTTTTTAATTATTAAGATTTTTTATTGCAGTTTACATTTTTAGTACTAATGCATTTACATAGATACATTACACATGGCATATGAGCAGCCATGGATACACCTATTCAATCAGTAACAGGATAAGGATATATGTTCACACACCTAAACACTCACTCATATACCTGTACATACATATACAAGCCTACGTGTACATATATACACATACACATACACGTGCGTAAATACACAATTATACACACATATATACATGCCTACACACACACATATACCCGTGCATATAAACATTTAGATACACAATTATACACACACACACGCACACGCACACGCACACACACACATGGATACATATACTGTATATACATACATACCTGCATACATACACATAGTTACACATATACCCATGCATGCATATACTCACATATAACAAGTCAAATAATGACAACTAATCCCAATTATAAAGTAGTATTTATCATTATATATAGCAGCCACAATAACAATAATGATGATCATTGTAGTCACCATTACAGGATCTTTATAGTCACCACACACTTACATTTGTAGACTGTATTTTGAACCCAAGCTCCAGATCACTATTATTTATATGCCATAATCGCTCCTCTATGAGTATTCGGATATATCATTTAAGGTCATTTTTTTAATGTGTACAAGTAATATGCATTTTTGGGAGTTTTAATTGAATTAATATTTATATTGTGTGGTCTGGAGATTGAGTCACCTACATCAGTGTCAGGTCAGGCATCCCCATAGATTATTCTACAAATCACTTTTATTTTTGAGTGCATACGTATGGTATTCTAAATGTGACATGTCTTGCAAAAATTGTTTAAACAAGACAATTGTTAGAGGGTTGTCTTTGTACCAATTAAAGAGTCTACACTTTCAGCTCTGTATGATATTATGTCCTACTGTTTCTGTAGGAGTGAGTCCATTTCCCGATCGCTCTACACCAAAAAGGCTTCTTAAAGGAGATTTTTTAAGTTTCGCAGAAAAGTCATGTACTGAGTTCCAAAAACCTCTTAATTTTTTTGAATTTCCAAAACTTATGAACATATGATCCTGTGTGAGATTTACATCTTGTACATTTAGAAGACAGACTGGGATACACCCTACTCTTCCTCAGAGGAGTCAAGTACACACACATTAATCATTTTGTTCCTTTATTCTGTTGCTTGATGTTTTTATGAAAACACTATTACAAATATTACCCCAATGTTCATCTAGAAATTCCATACCTAAATTCCTTTGCCATATGATGACTCCTCATTTTTTATTAAGAATGCATAAACTTTAGATATTACCCCCTTCATGGATGTAAAATAAAATAAATAAAAATAAAAGATCTTTAAGTTTAGTTAAAGTCTTAGAGTTTAATTAAAAGCAATTCTATGTATTCCTTTTTTACATATAAATTGGGCAATATATTTATTGAGTATTTAAAAAATGATTGGTCAATATAGCATGGTATGGATGGGTAGAGATATAAGAAGCGAGGTAATATATTCATTTTGATCACATTCATTCTTCCAATCAGTGAAATAGGGAGGAGGTTCCAGTATTCCAGCTCTTCTCTGATTTTATGAAGCAGTGGCATATAGTTTATTTCATAAAGATCTGTTAGTTTAGCCGTTACATTTACCCCAAGATATTTGAAACCAGTTTCCGTCCAGGAAAAGAGAGACAGATCTTTAAGTTGATTATTGAGGTTTGTGTTAAGTGTGAGAGCATGAGTTTTATTAATATTTACCTTATAACCCGATACAGATTTGAATCTGTCAGTGGTTTCTTGTATTAACAGAATGGATTTTGGGGGTTTTATAGTATACAGAACAATGTCGTCCGCATATAATGAGATCTTCTTTTCCCTGGTCCTTGTTTTGCCGTATGGACTCGGCAGAAGGTTCAATTGCCAAATTCAATCAAATTGGGGACAAAGGGCAAACCAGGTCTAAACCGGGACTAAACCAGGTCTAAACTATATTTTTAGAAGGGGTGAGGGCCGGATAGTAACCCTTGAAGGGCCTGATTTGGCCCCTGGGCCTTAAGTTGAATAGCCCTGCAACTGTTCAACATAGACAGCAAACTTTTCATTTAACTAAATGAAATCCAAAACAATAAATGCTGGACTTAATTACCCCCCAAAATAAAACGACACACTGTTACAGGTAGATGCCAAAGCTAGCTCATGTAAGAACACACCAGTCAGACGTGGGTTCATTTAGATATCCAGGTCATGCCAGGTTCATTTCAGAGTAAACCTAATGAAAGTCCTGCATTTCCATGACAAATATCTACTTCCATCCGCGCTCTGTGGAGCTTCAGTTTGAGTGTGAGGGAGAGGACAGAAGGGTCTGTGCCACCGGAGGCACAGTGCTTTCATAAATACAGAGGAAAATACAAGCAGCAGCAGACGTTCCGCGGGTTTTGGGTGGTTTTTCGGACGCTCTTGTGCCGTTTGGCTGCTGAAGCCTGGCGACCCTGGTTTAGCGTCCTCTCTGTGTTTTGTTGTGCTCCTTTTGTCTTTGACTGTGTGATAACAGTAACTAAATATAAAAATGTGTGTTTGGATGTTGGACGCTGAAAAGACGTCATGAAGAGGATTTTCTGCAGCACTTATTGTGTTTAGAGGCCGAAATGCTCAGAACGAGTCTGGCAATGATTGAAGGACTAAAAACAGGGGAATATTCTCTGATAAGTGATAAATAGATGATCTGAAAATACGTCAGAAAATCCCGGAAGTTCAGCAGGAAGTGTGTTTGATGCTCAGAGGGGGTTAGGATTTTCTAATAAACATTCCTCACAACAGCATGAATGCAGCCGAATGCTACTCCAGGTGTGTTTTTGGTGACGGAACATTGTTAGAACATGGTTTAAAGCTCAAAAAAGTCACAGTAGCTGAATATGTGTCCTTTAAAACAACTATACAGCGTTTTATTTTCCACAAAGCAGGAAATGAGCTGTTAGCATGCTAATTTAGCATGTTAGAATGAATTATGTAAGTGAGAAATACACATGGACTGCTGCCAGTTGTTTATAATGAACTATATAGTTTCCCCCCCCCCACATTTCTAAGACAGTAAAAAGCAGGTACAGCACATTTGATTAGAAAATGAACATGAGAAATAACATGTAGACACACGTTTGAGTGTATTTGTGTAACATTTATAAACTCAGATGATATTTTCACAATGCATCAGAATGTACTAAAATGTGTTATAAAGTTTCAAGCCTCATCTTGTCAAATCTCATTTTGAGGTCATTTTTAATAGTTTCAAATAGACGATACACTCACTTCTAATTTTGCACATCTCTCAAACAACACACGTGATATTTTCAATTTTTCAATGTATTTCCCACTTTGAATCGTGACATATCGCCCCATGACGAGTCTGAAGTACAGGGATTGCAGACTGTTTTCTAGGGAACATACAGCACATGAATAAGTTGATGTCTGGTTCAAACGGGGATTTGGTTCAGTCGTGATTATTCTCAGCCTCAGTGGGAGGTATGTACAAAGTGTTCTTCAAAAGTGACTCATGCGTGTCCTTAAACTTTGAAAAGCCATCTGTTTGTTACTGTCCAGAAGAAAAATATTGACTCCATCAGGCCTTTTAGGACTGTCAGACGCCCAAATATAAACATGACACATGGCTCATGATACAATAATGACACCATTTTCAAATCCATGCAATAATCAGTATATTACACATAAGATTCTGGGATATGTCACTATCTTTAAGGCGAGACACAACAGGCAAAACTCCATTTTTACAATGTTTTGTTTTTTGGTCAGTCAACATATCATCTTTCACGTGGAAACAACAAACTTGTCCAGGCTGTTTTCTTCAAATGCATTTTTCTCCCTCGGGACATAAAGATCAGTCTTAAAGTAGATCCCACACCAAACTGTACAATCTGGACTCAACAAGATTTTGACATAACATACTAATTCTAAACTGGTTTATTGAAGTTTTGATTTATTAAAGAGTCGAAATTTGAATTTTTAGGACAATTTTCAGTCCAATCCAAAAATCCCCGCTGTACATTTTTTTGTAACTAATATGTTACAAAATGAACCAAGAAATTTAAACCTGGTCCTGTCCATTTTTCAGGTTTAAATGTCCCAAATATGTGTATTTTTGGCCGTTTTTACACACAAAATGCCTTATTTTTCCATGAAAAATTACATGATGAAAAACTTCAAACCACAGTAATATATTTTTTCTTACATTTATATGAGTAAACTACAGGATAAGTTTACAATGGATATCTTTAAATTTAAGATTTTTGTAGTGTAGTAGTAGTATCTCACCTTAAGAACCAGTTACAATTTAATAACAGTATTTCTTTGTTAAACCACAATCTGTACAAATGTAATAGGGCTGCTATGATCAATCATCTAATCGTTACTAATTGACTATAAAAAATAATCAACTATAAACATTGATAATCGACAAATCTTTAACTGGACTATACAGACTCTAACACACATCTCAAATGACCTTTTATAACAAAGACGGTGATGTTATTACATCAAAAAAAAAAAGAGTAGATTATTGCTGATTGATTTTCATCAATAATACACTTCATTCATAAATATTCTCTATCTAGAAGCCTTCAGACACCATATTCTGACCTTTATTTGGCTGATAATGTATTTAAAAGGTTTAAATACTTGTTTGACCAGTCGACTAATCGAGAAAACAATGTCTGTCAACGATCTACAGTGATCGTTGACAGCACTAAAATACACCCATTTTAATCCTCAAAACTGTTAATATGACAATTGTTTTGCATAAACAAGTTACATTTCTCTTAAGAAGCAACAAAATAGTAGCTGTTTTGAAGATCTGCCAAAATTTGAATAAACAATAAAAAGAGCTGATTAAATACAAAGACAACGTTATATTATAATCTTTTAAATAACGGTGTGAAGTCTATTTCTGCACTTCTGTGATTTATTTTACAGACGTTTCACATTTGTCTGATAATTAAACCTCAACTAACACGATTAAAGACCTGTGTAGACATATTTCTGTTGGACTGACATGATATGGTCTAACGTTATAGGAACACATCGAAATGTACTGATCATTCAGCACAGCCGCGGTGTTGTATCTCATGGATCTAACTCCCTGTGAGTCTGCCTCTCCTTCCTGTTCAGTGCAGAGTCTACATTGTTTTCTTAAATGTTAGACCGATTGTGGATAAAAGAAGGACAGTTAGACTGACCAATCAGATCAATTACATTCATGTTCCCTGTAAGAAGAGAATGTCCCGTCACTCAAACTGATGTGGAACTTGCTGTGCTACACGTCAGAAAAGAGGAGTTTTCTCTCGAGCCTCGGGTGGAAAATGATTAAGTCAAACATGCAGGAATCAATCAAAATACAAATCTGTTAAACTAATGACAAGGAAACACTGCTGTAACAAGGTAAAAAAAATATACCCCCTTTAAGAAAAAAAACACACAAAGAATCTTGCCATGTAATCTTAACTATATAGATGTCATAATGGGTCACTTTTTTGGTTAATTTGACAGCGCCATCATGTTTTATATGTTTTATATTTATACTTCATCCCTAAAAACATTTGCACTGAACTACACAAGACGGAAAACAATAAAGACCTTCCACATGAGCTACATTTCCTGAGCATCTGTGGTCCGCCACTAATGGCCACCTGTCTCCAGAGGAATTTGACCTCTGTTACCACGGCAACAGCATCAGCGAACCTCCCACCACAACACGCTCTTCTCATGCAGTTTGTAAAATCGTAATGACACTAGTACTCCAAGGCACTGAAGAGTTACTCGTTTAGAAAAATGATTGACTGAATGACAAACTCACTCACAATGTATGTTTTTCTAAATGAGGGTTTTATTCCTCCACAAAAAATGTCCTTTATAAAGCGAACATTAGGGCTGCACAATTAATCGAAATCAAATCGCAATTTGAACGGACACAATTAGTAAATCGTAAAGACTGAAGTGCAATCATTTCCTCCAAACAACCTTCCTGTTTTATTCTGCAAACCCTATAGTTTAGATCCATCAAACATGTTCTGAAACATCATTTCTTGACATCTTGACACTTGATTCTTTTATTAGTTTCTCAGTTTATATTTCAATATTTTTGTCAGTTCTTCTGGTTATGTTCAAAACGTGAACTTCAAACAGAATTCCATTATGAAAAATATAAATTGCAAATCTATTCATAATTGCAATACTGGTCAGGATATTTTTCCCAGATGATGCAGCCCTAGGACACATACTGTAGTTTTAGAATGAAGTTTTGTGTAATTTCTTTGTATTAATAACCATAAGTACTCATGTCCTGCAGTGTCAGAGATAAATAAAAAGGTGTTAGCTTAAAACATCTCTATGTCTACTTTAAATCTATAAAAAGACATAAGTTTAATACTGCAATCCAAAGAGTGCCCTGCGGTGTGTGACGTGAAATATGACATATCACATATTTGAAAAGACAGTTACATTTAAGGAGTCTTTTATGCTCCAGGAAAAACTATTGGCTTCAGGGTTTAATCTTCAATAGGCTATATGCACACATCCCTTCCGCATCCGATGTCAGGTGGCACTGGAACTTCCGGCACGGAGAGACGCTAGCGGAGCGCAATGTTATTGCAATGAAAATGAAACTTAAAAGTAAAATAATTGCTGAGGGTTTTCGGAGATTGAACAGGGTCATATGCTAGTGTCCGCCATTACCGAAAGTTACAATGCAATCTGACATTCTACCGGAAATACGTCACACCGCTCTGTGCATATAGCCTATAACAGTGCGCTCCGCTAGCGTCTCTCCGTGCCGGAAGTTCCGGTGCCATCTGACATCGAATGCGTGCATATAGCCTATTCAAACGAAATCTACTATACTACTAGATACTATTTTTGTAAAATCCAACTTTTCAGAAATATGTGTACGATGACTAGCAGATCTATATTCCACTTAAGCCTAATTCCAATAACTATCTGTTACATCACAAGGACTCACTGTTCCATTGTTAGACTGTCTCAAGGAAATCAAGTTTTGGATGAAAGCTGATTTCCATAGTCTGAACAAAGGAAAGACTTTTTGCTCCTTTTGTCATACTTCTGAACCTTGGAGTGACGGTGAACAGTGACTTTGGATTAGTCAAGTCCAGGTTTTTCCATCTTAAACCCCAGAGCAAAGTTAAGCCTAATCTCCTGCCTCTGAGTGCCTTTATTTTACTGTAACGCTGTGTGAATGATTTTGGATCAGGGATGTACCGATCCCCTTTTTCAGATCCGATACTGATTTTGATACATGGACTTTAAGTATCTGCCGATACCTGATATCAACCGATACCTCTGCAGAGACTGAAAATAGCATTTCTTTTCTTAAAACTAGAATAACGTATGACGAAACTAATCCAAATGGGTTGTGCAACTGTTCTTTTCCTTCAGCTAACGACAGAACAACTTTATGTAACAAAACCTCAAACCTCGTGAGATGTTCTGGACCAACAAGGGTTTAAATAAATCAATTCAAAGGCTCAAACAGGATATCGACGGAACCCATATTCTGAAGCCGATTCACACAATTGTCCGACTCAACACTGATATTCCACACCAGTATCAGTATCAGTGCATCCCTGATCACTGACAGGGACCAAAAGGACCAGCACCTGGCCCTGTCTGAGCTGCTCTTCACTGGCTCCAGTCCATTGTGGAATTCATTGGAAGGCACCTACCAGAGCCTGAGATCTGCACCTGCCAGAGCCCCGAGGTCTGCGCCTGCCAGAGCCCCGAGGTCTGCGCCTGCCAGAGCCCCGAGGTCTGCGCCTGCCAGAGCCCCGAGGTCTGCGCCTGCCAGAGCCCCGAGGTCTGCGCCTGCCAGAGCCCCGAGGTCTGCACCTGTCAGAGCCCTGACATGCACCTGACTCCAGGCTTGTGAGCAGGGGGGCGGGGCATTCTCAGCTCCCTCTCCACATCAGAGCTGCACAGTCTATTGAGCATTTCAAATCATGACTTCAAACTTTTTTTCACCGGCTTTTAACATTTCTTGAGCAGATACCATGGTCTATATTTGAATGTTAATGCATAATTTTAACTGTTTAAATGTGTATTTGTGTTTCTGAAACTGTACCCGGGAAGCACTTTGGTCAACCATGGTTGTTTTGAAAATGTGCTACATAAATGTGATTGAGTGTGCGCCAGTGTGATGTGTGTGACAGCTGGATTCCTGAGAAAAATATATTAAATGTAAAAAAAAAAAAATCCATTTACAATAGGAAAGTAAAGAATTAAAATAAGAAATCAATTAAATTAAAATATATATATTTTTACATGACAAGAAAATGAATGAATGAATAATGAATGAATCATGTCTACCATATATAGACATGTATCGTTACTGTTGTGTTGTAGTGCCATAATGTACTTGTACAGCACTTGTTTTGTGAAGGTGCTTTATAAATAAACTTGACCTTGACCTACCCAAAAGTACCCACATACAGTTATTGTTTTTATATTTAGCTTTTTATTTCGAACTAGTTTTGAAATATCACACTATATCTCATTATCCATATGCGATTGTCCGCCGGTGGAGGATAAACTTATTCCATCCCACTATCCGTGTGAATCCCATGTACAAAACTCAACCCCTTTAACGACCGACGCTTAATGGCTCTGTGTCTCCGTGCCAGGTCTGTGAATGAAGCAGCCGTGCAGTGTGGGCCGTGTACTCGAGTGTGAGTAAAGTATTGACTGTGGCGCTGCTCGTCCATGTCTCCTTGAAAGGTTACCTCCGCTGCTCCTGTGACTCACTCCACCAGATGATATCGTTCGGAGCGCAAATGTCTTAAGTGACGCAGGCGGGTGACTCACGGCGCGCACCAAACACAAGCAGCACGGCCTGAATGTCTAAATATGAACCGTGTGTGTGTTTTTAGACCATCCTGGTGGGAGACAGCGGTGTGGGGAAGACCTCGCTCCTGGTGCAGTTCGATCAGGGGAAGTTTATCCCCGGCTCCTTCTCCGCCACAGTGGGCATCGGATTCACGGTGAGCACGGAACTCGAAACATGAATGGAATAGGTTTGGTTGACTTGACATCACCAGCGAAGCGCTCAGATCTGCAGGTGGCCCTTCACTGGAACAGGCACAAAAGGCTTGTTTGCACTGGTTCATTTTGGAGCAGATTGGTACAGTCTGAAAGGTTCTCCGCTGTCTTAAGTGAACCGCACTGGTCCATTTAAGTCAGGGCTGTCAAACTCATTATGAGAGGGGCCCGAATTTAGAAAATCAGAGCTGGTCGAGGGGGTGCACGGTGGCAGAGCAGCTAGAGCTTCTGCCTCCCAGCAACGAGATCGTGGGTTCGAATACCGGACCATACCAACATCACACGCTCTCTCTGGGTGGAGTCTGCATGTCCTCCCCGTGTTACCGTGGGTTCTCTCCGGGTTCTCCGGCTCCTCCCACCGTCCAAAGACATGACTGTGTAGGTTAATTGGAAACTCTAAATTGCCCGTAGTGTATGAATGTGAGAGTGAATGGTTGTCTGTCCTTGTCTCTGTGTCAGCCCTGCGACGAGTTGGCCACTGTCCAGGGTGTACCCCGCCTAAGGCCCAAAGTCACTGGGATAGGCTCCAGTCACCCGCGACCCCTAACGGGAATAAGCGGTAGAAAATGAATGAATGAATGAAGAGCTGGTTGAGGGCCGAAACAGACTTGAAACGCACTTAAATACATTTTCCTTACCCACAAAATCTATATGTAGGAGATTTTAGTTGCCAGAAATTTTATTTTTGGTATATTTTACAATATACAATATTTCTATATTTTACAATATAGAAATGACCCTTAGAAATGACCCTTTAAATTTAAGACGCCTGATTTTAGTGACCCAAAGAGGGCTCCGTAGATTCCAAAGCAGGCTGGCTCGCTTTTGGCGGCTGGAATGCTTTAGCGCACGATGATTGGATAAGAGAGAATGCAGACTAAGATGAAAACAAGATGGCAAAAAGCAGATCGAAACAGACGATTATTCTTTTTCTTTTTTTTTGTTATTATGTCATTAATTCAATTGTTTTTATCATGGCAAAGTTGTCATGAATGTACCCCGGTGTGGCACACAGCACATGTTTTATGTTAGGTGTAATATCTACACACAAAACAATGTCATACTTTTAAAATGTATTATCGTTCTTGTATTTTGCACACCACAGACAACAGACGACAGACAAAAGTAGCATCTAAATTGGGGCTGCAACAGTTAATCAATAAATCACAACAAATCGATTATAGAAATGGTTGTCAACTATGAAATATTCGAGTAATCGTTAAATACACAGACTCCAAAACATTTTATGTCCTGAAAGAGTTTTTATTTGTCAAACAGAGCAGGAATGACACAAAAAACAGGAAGATGTCAACTGTGTTTTTGATCCACTGAAATCCACCAGGACGTCGTCAGATGCTTCCAAGAGTGTCTGGCTGCAGACCTTAATCCAGAGTCTCCAGCCCCGCAGACCTTAACCAAGAGGCGCCTTAACCCACAGGTCCGGAAGTACACATTGCACGGACGAAAAAAAAAAAAAAAAAGAGGTTTCGCCGCAATATTACTTTTTACTAATCTAAGTAAGAGGTTTGTAAAAATATGTTTAAAAACACTCAGAAAACATTCAAACTGAATTAAAGATTGACAGTTTATGGAAATATTGAAAGCACTGCAAATCAAAATATTGAACATTATAATCAGAAAAAAAAACAGTATTGAAAAAATTTAAAACTTGAAAGAAAGATTACACGCATTACTACACTCATTCACAAAAAACAAAGCCCCTCCCATCCACCACTTCTTCATAAAATGTCCACGTCTTCCACACAAACAAATAAGATTTAAAAAAGCTCCAACTCCTCCTCGTGTTCTTCATCGTCAGATTCCAGTCTCCATTATTATCGACGATGGATCTATTTCTACAAATTCACATTAAATTTGCGATTAACAGTAAACTTCAGCCCTAGTTTTTCATAACATGTTACTTAAAACTCCACTTCAACGCCATTAACACTAGACATTAGAAGAGATAACATAAAGAGCGTGTGGTGCTGTAATATCTATATATACACTTCACAGCACGAGACAAATTCTAATCATCACATTTTGTTAAGATTAATCAGCGGATATCATTTCATTTAGTTTCTACCTAGTTATAAATGAACAAGAAGAGGAATGAATGAATTAAAAACGTATGATGCCGTGCGTGTTGATATTGGTTCTTTTTGACACATCTGGGCTCTGGTTAAGGTACAGGTCACGTGGGCGCCTCCTGGTTAAGGTCTGTGGAGAGGCGACTCTGGATTAAGGTCTGCAGCCAGATGCCTCTCGATGCTTTCACTTCAGCTTTGTCTGGATAAAATTTAGTACAGTGCTCATATTCAAGGGTCCTTTGCGTTCTAAACAACTTATCGATTAATCGAAGGAATAAACACCAGAATCAAATCGTTAGTTGCAGCCCTAATCGAAATACATTGTTGTTTTAATTTGTATATAATTGTCTTACTGAATTCCATAAACAATAGGGGTGTTGAAACAATTATTATTATTATTTAGCTTTAGGCAACTCTCACAGCAAACACAAACTGGAAATTACAAAACATCTTTGAATAACTATAATTCATGTACAATTTACGTCTGATAGTAAGAAAACATTAGTTATGTTTGAGTGACGTCAGTTGCTCACGTAGCAGAGAGTTAACCCTCCTGGTGTGGGGGTTGCATAGATCTGAGAACAAGGAATCCCTTTCACTTTTGGCAAATTGCACAGGGCCTGCACAAATCTTGAAACAGGCCTGTTTTTGAACGTGAGTGCAGCGCTCGGACAGTGTGACCTGGGACAGCCCAGCCCTCGCTCTGCACCACATGAGCTCGTCCTGTCCGCTTCCATCAGAGATCTGTCTGTGGGACAGTCCAGCAGCTGCATTTACCATTTCACTGGAAACTACTCCCAATGAATTACAACAGCACACAGCACTATACTGTGCAGTGCCCTCCATGTGGACTGATACTGAAGTCACAATACCATGGATGTATTAAATAAACTGGATAAGACACGCCCCCTCTGTCCGTGTCCCAGATTGATTAGTGGCCGTGCGAGGTATTTCAGCCTCTTGGGCCCAGCTTTTTCTATAATTGCACATTATAATTACCGATAATACTTAATTATTATCGGTATTAAAATAAACTTGAAGGAAATGTTCTTTTTACGCATTTCTAAAATGCCCAAAATGATGAGCCACGTGATCGAGCACGTCGGGATACAAACAGAAGGACATGGCTAGACTAGAGACACCTGTAAGTTGTATTTTATTTCATTTCAGACGCTTTCACATATGATCTAATATGAAGAATACAATTATAATCACACAAGCTAACACTGACACAAAAATGTATAAGCAGCGTGATCGTCGCTCAAAGCATCTTCACATGGCGCCCTAAAGCAGAGAAGGCAGGAAAGATATCAGGAAGTAAAAGTTTTTTGGGGTCATGCGCCAATGAGCACACGCCATTTTGAGTTGATCTTCCAGTTTTAATTATAGTTCTATGCACAATACCTACTAAAAAAATTTTTAAAAGATCAATCTGGCTCGAGGACAGAGGGGGCGTGCCTTATCCAGTTAATTTAATACATCCATGTGTTTTCCATAACAAACAACCTTTAATGTTAGCTTTTGGGCTGTTGGCACTATTAAACTCTGTTAAAGAGAAGACTGTTATCATTGGTGGCATCAAGAAACCTATTTATTATTTATATTTATTATTTTATTCTCGAGAAGCACATGAACCCAGCAAATCCTTGTATTTCTCCACATTTTTCTTAACATTTTAAAATCTTAATGGATATTTTCCACAGGTATTAACCTATCAAACTGATACTTAAAAAGCTCTGTTTTTCTTTTTCAGAATAAAGTGGTGTCTCTGGACAATGCCAAAGTCAAACTCCAGGTCAGTACACTGACCCTCATTCACCCAACACAAAACCATGTGCGTCTTTTAGAACATGTTTTGTGTTTCAGATCTGGGACACTGCGGGACAGGAGCGCTTCAGGAGCGTCACACATGCCTACTACAGAGACGCTCACGGTGAGGTCCACACAGGTTTAGTTTAGAACGTCATTTATGAACTTCATGGTTTTGTTTCTGTCTGCACAGCCCTGCTTTTGCTCTATGACATCACCAGCAAATCTTCCTTCGACAACATTAGAGTGAGTACACTGATTCTATATGTCATGTTTTCTCTCTCTACTTGTCTTTTTGTTATTTGTATCTTGTTATGACAAGGACCCCCTCGCAAACGAGATGCTAGATCTAATAGATTCTAAATAAATCAAATAAATATGTCATCAAAGGGGGTAGAGTAGGTAAAAATTCTACATAAAGAACACATATTATGCAAAACAGACTTTTTTTTCTGCTTTTAACTATGTTAAAGCAGGACTCAGTGACTTCAGTGACAGAGCTCCCCCCGCAGGTCGCTTGTGAACGTACATTCCCAGTAAAATGATAATTGATTATTTTTCTTTTTTCCCCCTTCCTTTTTATTGAAATAAGAAAGTTTAATCATATATAAAAACATTTAATGTCGCCAAATATA
The DNA here is from genome assembly GCA_019453435.1 of Rhinogobius similis. NCBI lineage: Eukaryota > Metazoa > Chordata > Actinopteri > Gobiiformes > Gobiidae > Rhinogobius > Rhinogobius similis. The sequence goes on along the minus strand of CM033636.1, from coordinate 2,733,768 downwards.
AAATAAGAGAATTGTCTTTGGGTCGGTGTCAGAAAGTTGCAAGGCTGGTTTTCCACGCAGAGACAGCAGGGGGCGACGACGGGGGCTTCAAACGCCCGAAAACACGTTTACAACCTCCACACAGACTTACAAAGACGTTTAATAGGTTAAAACTGTTACCTAGTTCTACTTTAAAACATTGTTCCCTCCATCAAAAACATTTGTATTACATTTGAGTTGTATTCAGCCTCATTCACACTTCTGCCTTCTCTGCTCCTTCTCTGAGCCTCATTTTTTATGTCAAAAGTAGAGCTCCGGAGGTCTCCTGTGTTGTTTCTGCTTCATATCACACTTATTATAACTGCATGCTTGTAATGTAATTAGTTTGTTGGGACACATTGCTTAATGCCTAGCTTCAAATCAGTCCATCAAAGTTTATGCCTAGAGCACTTTAGAACAACACAGAGAAGAGCAAAGTGCTTTACAGAGCACAGTAACATTTAGAAACACAGTAAGCACAATACAGACTGAAACACTGAAGGAGTAACACTTCTCCTAACCTAAAAGTGGCACAGGATAGGTGTTAGAGCCAGTCTGAACAGGGGAGTCTTTAAACTGGACTTAAAACAGTGACTGGTCCCCTGGGGTTATTCACTTTGCTGCCAGTAGATGGAGTTCTAACACAAATCCTGATGAGAGAACGCCTGACTGATAGACCTCACCAGGCAGGCTGACATTGCTTTCCAATCAATACATACATTACTTTAAGTTGTCAAACATGAGATGCCAAAGCAAAGATACAAGAGCATAATAACACAATTACTGAAAAATATGTGTATGTAAGAGTACTGTTACTCTGAAATAATATTACTCAAACAGAAGTACAAAGTGGTTTTATAAAACGTTATCTTGCAAATAGTTTTGGCAGTTGTGCTGACTTGACTGTCTGCTGCTGTGTTTCAGGCCTGGCTCACAGAGATCCATGAGTACGCACAGAGTGATGTCGTCATCATGTTGCTAGGTAACAAGGTGAGAGTGGGAAGCTGGAAGTCCACACTTAAAAAGCAGGAGGACTCAACTTTTGCACAGCTCACACAGTCTACAGCAGTGCTTCTCAATGATTTTCACCCACTCTCCACCGTGACTAGAAATAGTATCATTTGTCTATAAAATTGTTATGTACATCTCAGCATAACATTGTATCCTTATTAACATTAAAGAAAACTAAAGAAAAAAAGAAGGACTCTCACAAAACACTTGGTTCTCCTACTCTGTTTTTAGAGGAGACATTTATGCTTTTTTCAGCTACTTAGTGAAGTTACCAAAAGTTGAATGTGAAATACTAACTTGGCAGTTGAATGTGTTCGGTCTGAGAGTCAAAATAAACGTCTATGAAGTTGTCTTGCACAGTCGATTGAATAAAGAAAACACGACATTGAACTATACCATAGTTAAAACATAGTACAATGAACAAAATGTTAAACAATCATCTACATATGTTGTAGTTTATTACAAATTACTGGAGAAAAAGCATAACATGTCTCTTTTAAAGTATCTTCATGGAGACAAGCAGTTAACGAGTAAATAAATAAATAAGCCTGTTTCTTGTTAATGCGGCTTGACTATTGTATGTGTTCTTGTTGTGTTCAGGCGGACATGAACAGTGAGCGGGCCATCAGGAGAGAAGAGGGCGAGCGACTAGCCAGAGTAAGTCCTGTTCAAATCATGTTCATAACGATAACGAAAGCACAACCCAATCTAATGCGCTGTACGTCTGTGTAAAGGAATACTCCGTACCTTTCATGGAGACCAGTGCGAAGACCGGAGTCAACGTAGAACTGGCTTTCATTGCAGTGGCCAAGTGAGTACTAATAAGTCATGTTTCCATTAGCGGGGTAAGGTGAAACTGAACCATACCGCCCCGTTTGAGGGGTCCACAGGGGGCCATTAGAGGTACTGGCTTTCAGAGGGTGCCGGCTCAGTTTAGAGCACGGACCAGTTAAGAGCGAGATGATTGGACGAAGAAGAACAAAGAGAACGCACACTAAGGAGAGAACAAAACAGCAAAAAGCAGATTTAAAGACAAAATAATAATTCCTTACAAAATGCTGACTTGATCTTGTGAAAAACCGGTATAATTCCAGAGAGGATAACTTTGAATTAGCAAGACAAAGCTAGCACATGCATCAGCTGTTTCTTGTTTACGATGCACAGCACGATGCAGCAGTAATATTATTTCAGTGTAGCTAACCCAGTGCATTCGTAGAGAGATGTTAAAACGTGGAATAGAGGCGCAGAAATAAATGCAGAAAAGGATGACAAAGAATGAAAGCTGTGTCTTGTTTACGCACGCTTTATCCACGTCTTACAGCGACACAAACATGTAATTACTAAACATATTTTTATGAATGGGGAAGATCAGCCGCGTGAAGAAAAAGTGTAATTCAGGTACGATTTAGATTTTATTTATGAAGAAAACATTAGTCACATTTGGGTGACGTCAGTTGCTCACGTAGCGACCCCTGTGAGCTGGACCTCTGCAGGAAACACAGTCCACCATTAACAGAAGCGTCCCGGGCCGGCCCCAAGTGAACCGCTTTGGGGAACAGGTCTAATCCAGACGCGCCATTACTTACCAAGTCATAAAGCTGAGTATTAGGTAGGCTTTTAGTCATGCTTTTGGACAGGGCCGGCCCGTGGCATAAACAAACTAAGTCATTGTTTAGGGCCACAATCAAAGGAGCTCTGTCCGGACCAGAGACAGAGAGAGACTCTACCTCAACAACTGATACAAACCATACGAAGTCAAAGTGCAAAACATAAATTCATATGTCCTCACAGAAGAGTTTGCAGTTAATCTCAATCTCAACATGAACACTAGTTAAAATGTACTGTCAAAATCTATCCATGTACAAGTCTGTGTCACAACCTGGTAGAATGCATAATTAGCCTGTAATATTACCGTAGAAAGGGTTTCAGGGGTTGTCATCCGGACGCTGTTTGAAGATCAAGACGTTTCGACTTTTATTGTCAATTGACAGTGACTTTTGGATAAAAGTCGAAACATCTTGATCTTCAAACAGCGTCCGGATGACAACCCCTGAAACCCTTTCTATGATGAACCACACCTGGACGAATGAGGGATTACATCGACGAATCCTGTAATATGGTGTAATAATTTACACCTTCCATATGATCGTGGAAGCTTGAAAAGGCCCAAAGGCATTTGAGGGGTCGAAATCTGGGTCAAAATGAAAAGCCAGGGGTTACACTTCGAGCTCTGTCTTTGGATGTGCTCAAATACAAAACAAAATTCTTAAAACAGACAAAAAAATTCAGTCCTTAAAAACACAATGTAAGTACGTGGAGAAGATGAAGAAGGGTGTGAAGAAACTGATCCACGTTGTTTATCTCAATTTAGTCAAACGTGGGTAGGAGCAAGATAAATTTCACATTGATTAAACATAATAAGAATAATGATTTTAAAAGGAACAACAATAAAGAAAAAACACTTTAAAATTTTAAATTTCTTCCAATCAAAACCTTCATAAAGAAAAAATTTGACAAAACCTGCACAATAGACTCATATAATCATATTTATGATCTTTATTCATAATCTTATTTTAGCTCGGAATGAACTTGTGTCATTAGATTTATCAGAAGAGGCTGGGAGGGAAGCATGTGCACATTCCAGATCTGTTAATGATCTGGAATGTGATTAATCCAGTTCAAAGGATTAATGTGAATGTATGTATCACCATTAGATCACAGCAAGAACAGTATAATGGTAATTATATTAATTATATTAATTGTATTAATTTCCCATGTGTGGCTCTGAATGTGTAGGCAAAGTTTATTTGAAGAGCACTATTCAGACCCAAAGTAATTTAAAGTGCTTTACTTAACAGGAAAGATGTGTTAAAGCACAATAGAAACAAAAGGCATCTGGCTGCAGACTCCACCCAAAGCCCCCGGCCCACAGCCTCCACCAGGCTCTACAGGTCCCTCGTAGAAAACAGTAAGACGTCCCCGGGAGTGTAATCCAGACCTACCATCATGGCTATCATGTTAGAGTGTGTTAATAATCAATAACAATATCAAAACATGAAAAATCATGATTATTTAGGCTCCGGTAGGTTATTCATGGGAGTTTTAGAAACCACGGTATTCCACAGAAATGTCTCACCTGAAGTGCGATGCTTGGACTTGTGTGGCTGTGTGCAGCAGTGAACAGGCAAAAGGAACAGCAGCACTCCTGAAGCTGCATCCACCCAAAAACCAATAAAGTCTGCAGCGTGGGATCATTTTGGGTCCTAAAGACGACGAGGGTGATGTAAAAGCCCACGGAGATTCAATTTGCAATTTGCTCGTGAAGAACACTTCACTTTCCACTTATTCATAAAAATGACATTTTTTCCGACAAAAATTCTTTGCAGGATGATCTTTACTCGACTAAGATCCCACTAAATTAATTTAAAAATAAAATGAATCATGATTTAGTTTAGTAAATAATTCCTAGGAGTTTTTTGTCCAGAAAAAAAACTTTCACAGACTCATAAATTGGTTTATTAATGGCAATCCTGCCTTATTTAATTTCTGGTTTAGGGCGACTAGATTTTCATCATTAAAAACTGGGACACGCCCTGGTTGGAGTGGGGAGTTACAGAAAAATTGTAAAAAGATCGGATAATTAAGTACATTATACATGCTCATTCACGACTCAGTAAACAGTACAATATGAGAAACTTCTAGTTAAAGTGCTCAGATTTTTTGTTTCTGCTCATTTTCAAGAACAATTCTCTCTATTTTGGCAATTTCTTCCTCTCTTTATTGTTGGCCGGTATCAAATTGGTCAAAAATATGGACAACTGGGATGTGACTTGTGTAGAACTGGGACAAATAAATGGTTTTGGACACGTCTCAACACTGGCACTGTCCCGGGTAAACAGGGACGTCTGGTCACCCAATTCTAGTTTTAATTTAAATTTGTGAATGTAACGATGTACCTTGTAGCTGCTTCATTGATATTCCGTCTGTTCTGCCGGCACCTGGTTAGCTTACCTGTTCCAAACTCTGCTCTCCTGATCTGGAATATCTCTTCATCAACTGTAAACCATTCTACTCTCCACGTGAGTTTGCTTCATTCATTCTCGCTGCTGTTTACATCCCGCCGTGCGCGAACACACAGGAGGCACAGCGCGTGTTAGCGGAGCGGGTTTTGAATACGGAGCAGGACTTCCCGGACTCCTTGTTGATCATCCTTGGGGATTTTAACAAGGGTAATCTCAGCCAGGAACTACCAAAGTACAGACAGTTTATTAAATGCCCGACCAGAGAGCAGAACACGCTTGATCACTGTTACACTACAGTGAGTGGGTCCTTCCGCGCGGGTCCTCGTGCTGCCCTAGGGCTCTCAGATCACGCCATGATCCACCTGATCCCCACGTACAGACAGAGGCTGAAGATCTCCAAACATGTAGTGAGGTCTTCTAAGAAGTTGAACAGCGATGCAGTAGAGGAGCTACGCGCGTGTTTGGACATTACAGACTGGGATGTGTTCAAAACTGCCACGGATGGTTTGGATGAGTACACGGACACTGTGACGTCATACATCCAATTCTGTGAGGACAGTATCATTCCCACACGCACCAGGGTGATTTATAACAACAACAAGCCCTGGTTCACACCCAAACTGAGGCAGCTCAGGCAGCAGAAGGAGGCAGCATTCAGAGCAGGGGACAGAGAGAGCTACAAAGGTGCTAAGTACAGATTTAGCAGGGAGGTGTCAAGAGCTAGATCTCTGTACAACACGCGCCTAAAGCAGTCTTTCTCTGCTAACAACGCTTCGGCGGTCTGGCGGGGACTTAGGCAGATCACCAACTACAAGCCCAAAGCCCCCCATGCTGCTGACGACCAGAAACTCGCTGAACAGCTCGTCTCCTTCTATTCACGGTTCGAAATCTCAACCCCCTCCCCCACCCATCTCACTACAATAGACATTTCTGCCAATCCCACCCCAGGTCCCCCCACCTCCCCCACTGGCCTTTCACTACACAGGGACAATGTAAGGAAACAGTTTCGGAAGTCCAACCCCCGGAAAGCTGCTGGACCAGACGGTGTCTCCCCCGCCACCACTGGACTTAATGACTTCAGGCCTGTGGCGCTGACGCCTGTCGTCATGAAGTCCTTTGAGCCTCATCAAGTCCTTCACCTCCTCCGCCCTGGACCCACTGCAGTTCGCCTACAGAGCCAACAGATCTGTAGACGACGCCATCAACCTGGCCCTCCACTTCATCCTGAAGCATCTGGACTCCCCGGGAACCTACGCCAGGGTCCTGTTTGTGGACTTCAGCTCTGCATTCAACACCATCATCCCTGCTCTGCTCCAGGACAAGCTCTCTCAGCTCCACGTGCCTGACTCCATCTGCAGGTGGATCACTGACTTCCTGACGGACCGGAGGCAGTGCGTGCGGCTGGGGAAGAATGTCTCAGAGACTCGGACTATCAACACAGGAACTCCACAGGGCTGTGTACTTTCTCCTCTGCTCTTCTCCCTGTACACCAACTGCTGCAACTCCAGCCACGACTCTGTAAAACTGATCAAGTTTGCGGACGACACCACCCTCATCGGACTCATCTCGGACGGCGATGAGTCTGTCTACAGGAGGGAGGTGGACCGGCTGGTGTCCTGGTGCAGCAGCAACAACTTGGAGCTCAACGCCCAGAAGACAATGGAGATGATCGTGGACTTCAGGAAAGTCTCAGCCCCCCTGCCCCCCCTCGCCCTGACTCTCCCATCACCACCGTGGACTTTTCCACTTCCACTTTCCACCACCATCACTCAGGACCTCAAGTGGAGCCGACCATCAGCTCCATCATCAAGAAGGCCCAGCAGAGGATGTACTTCCTGCGGCAGCTGAGGAAAGCCAAGCTGCCAGCGCAGATGATGGTGCAGTTCTACACGGCCATCATCGAGTCCATCCTCACCTCCTCCATCACCGTGTGGTACGCTGGAGCCACAGCCAGGGACAAACAGAGACTACAGCGCATTGTGCCTCTGCTGAGAAGGTGATCGGCTGCAGCCTTCCATCTGTCCAGGACCTGTACGTCTCCAGGACTCGGGGACGAGCAGGTCGGATCACAGCTGACCCTTCTCACCCTGGACACGGACTATTTGAGCCACTCCCCTCGGGCAGGAGGCTACGGTCCATCCGGACCAGAACCTCCCGCCACAAGAACAGTTTCTTTCCCTCTGCCGTTGGACTCATGAACACTTTGTAACACCTGTCACTTTAACAATAATACTATTTAAGAACAATCTATTTGCACTACTCATTTGCACATTGCACTATCTGCCAACTGTACATTCTGTATATAGTCTATCTTAGTCTATTTTATTTTTAATTTTATGCATGCCTTTTTATATATTTTTTATATATCTTATCCTTTGCTTTATGTTGCACCTACGCCGAAGCAAGTTCCTACGTTTGTGAATTTCACTAACAATGGCAATAAACAGTTTCTGATTCTGACTCTGATTCTGATTCTGAACTTAACCAAACTATCTGTTTTTCAACCTAACTAATCCTAACCAAATGATTTGTTTCTAAAGCTAACTCCTAATCAGAATCAGAATCAGAATCAGAATCGGTTTTATTGCCATTGTCAGTGACCAAAATTCACAAAAATAGGAACTTGCTTCGGCATAAGATGCAACATAAAGCAATGAATAAAATATAATAAAAAAATATATAAACGGGCATGCATAAAATAAAATAAAATAAAATAAAATAAAATAAAATAAAATAAAATAAAATAAAATAAAATAAAATAAAATAAAATAAAATAAAATATATACAATCCTAACCTTACCCTAATTGTGAAAAAAAAAATCTATAACATAAACTTTTGCTAGCATAACCAGTGCAAAGTGGTGGTCTGTGGTATAAATGACAAAAAAAAAGCAATTTTTCGGAAGAAATCATTATTCGACTAAGTAAGCATCCAACAAGAGAGGCGGGGCTAACCCAAAAGACACTGCAAAGCAAAAGAAGAAGGGTCTACATGTGGGGCGTATTTCTGTGGGACGTACGTGTGTGGCAATAAACCTTACCAGAACTATTTTAGCAGTGCTTGGAGATCTTTTACTTTGTATGTCAAGGATTTTGTCGTGTGAGTAAATGTGTTTTTTGTAATACTTTTTTCCTTTTGAAGACATGCTGTATGTACTGACTATTTCCCTGTTTTTTTTAGAGAACTGAAGAGCCGAGCCATCCAGCACCCAAGCGAGCCAAAGTTTAAGATCCACGAGTACATTGAAGCGCAGAAGGAAAAGTCCAGCTGCTGTGGCCTCTTCTGAGCTCCGAGGTCTGCAAACCACGATCGACGTGAAGGAACTGCTCAAGAAACTCAGAACGAGGATGAACCTAAATCATCGACATGAACAAACCATTGGCCCTTTTCTGGAGCCGTGGTCACTTTATAGTTAAAGTGTGGTCCACATTACATTCAGGCTAAAGTTATATCAGGTCAATTTTGAGATGTTTTAAGGGTTGCACATCATAACTTTGTATAAAAAAATGATCAGGACAGAGATACTCACATGTCTTTTTTTTTATAGATTTTTGGCTACAACAAAAAGATAAAAGCTAACACCCTGAAGAAGGCTTTACGCCAAAAAATCAATATCAATTAAAAAATCAATTAAAAAGACATGTGAGTATCTCTGTCCTGATCATTTTTTTATACAAAGTTATGATGTGCAACCCTTAAAACAACTCAAAATTGCTTTTATTTTTGGGTTCAGCACTCAAGTTTTGAGGACGCGCAACTTACACCATTTGACAAAGTTATATCAGTTCAACTCAGTAGCTCTGAAGTTTGAATGCACGGTTGGCCAGCTTGCAATTCAGTGCAAGAAGGACTTCAACATAACGAGTGGTTCTCAAACTGTAGTACGCATTACGCAAGCTCCCTCTGGTGGTACGCTGCTCAAATTTTTGTCTATTCAATTCACATTTGTGTCCTCTGAGTTAGTCCTTCTTTTATACTAGTAGTCCTTTTAAAAATCTGGTTTAGCCTTATTTTAGCTCTCGAAAAGTCCTATAGAACTTAGATCTGGTGGTATTTATATTTTCTTAGGTGTAAATAGTTTGAGAACCACTGCAGTAGGCCCTCTTCAAAAAACGTACCAGTCTTTGCCTGCGTTAAAGTCGCGCAAATATATATAAATATTTCAAGATCACGCCGTGGACAGCGAGTTACAGATGGATAAACACGGACAGCCTGTTTCAGACTTTATGCACAATGTAAACACTTCACCGCAGGATTAATCTGAAGCTTAAAAGCTCTGGACCTGGTTTTTACTGTTTTGAAACGTGAAAAACAGAACTAGTTCATGTCAAACTCTTTATAGCAGTCACACATATCGCTCACTTTCCTAATGCAGTCCCAGCATCCTAAATATTCACCGCCATGACTTTATAAGCACGAGTTTCTGCCCAGAGCGTCACGGACCGATGAAACGCTCTATAAATGGATGCAGAGAAAGCGCTGTGGTCTCACCTGAATAGATGCTTTTACAATATATCTGTGCTGGGGCAACACAGATTTGACTTTATTACGTTACGGTACATGATCCGGTTCTGTTTTTCACGTTTAAAAACAGTAAAAATCAGGTACAGCCCCTTTAATACAGCATACCAACATCATTTTAAGGTGCTGTACCAGATTTGAACTCCCCTAAACATGTGAAAAATGCCTTCTGAGCATCCTAAGTATTCACTGTGATGAGTTGGGCTTTTCATCACAGTGAAGCTATCAAACAGTAGCCTGCTAACAGCGCACTTCCTGCTTTAGAATAAAACTCCCTATAAGTAGATGGGTGCGCAGTGCGCAGATTTTACTTAAAGGGCCTGTACCTGATTTTGAACCGTGAGACAGGAACATGATTTAGTTTGAACCGTTAGCCCCGCCCACATAGTCCTTCATTTCACTCAATATTGCTCCATTGTTTCCATATAGTTCCTCTAACTCTCCTTACAATTAACATTTAGCACTTTTGAAACTGCGCCATGACAGAGAATCACAGTCTGGGATAGTGGCCAACAGTTATTTTCCCATGATTCATAGTGTGCAATGTGACTGATTGGCCAAAAAGTGGTGACCCTGGTGAACACTTCTGCATTCGTTTTTTCCGAACAAAGTGCATTGCTAACAAACCCAGCGTCTTTCCGTGAAGTTGCTTCTATCAAACAATGTGTGATGTAAAGAGAAATGATCTTAACTAGAGTAAATAAAAATGAAGTACAGGCCCTTTAATAACAGGAAAACATTTTTTATCAGGTACAGCCCCATTAACTTAAAATGGAAAATAAACAACTAGTGTTTTTGTCAGCAGGTTAAGTTTGTGGTGTTTTTTAATGCAAAAAAATCACATTAGTTTAGAGACAGCTACTTTTGTGGTGAACAAGTTAGAAACATGCTAATTGTAACTCTGTTTGCCGTGTGATATATGTAATATATATGATTTTATTTAATGACTGGGCTACTTCTACATTGATAATGGACGGGATAGTAAATGAAAATCTGCACTTTTTAGCCAAAAAGAAGAACAATCCAGGTGGTATCATGAAAAGGAAAGCTATTTAGAAATCAACCTTTTCGCTAACTTTCAAACATGAGGTTTGAAAGCTCACCATAATTCCACTGTCAACTCATTCAAACTTCAGATCTTCAGATATTTAAGTGGACAAATAGATCATTTACTCCGCCACATTCTCTAACGCCGTGCCCTGTCGGCTGTGCTGCTTGACGTTTACATCAATATTTTAAAAAATATTCTTAAGAAAAAGACATAAAATACATTCTTGCCTTATCAGATGATTATCTAAGATCTACTGAGATACGCCCGAGGTTTCTTTGGTAGGTTTGAGGGACATGTCAGTGCGATGAACCTGCAGACTCCGGACACTGTGGAGCTCATGGGACGGACTGACGCGGTCCCGGACAGGACGCAGTATATACAGATCATCTATTTTGCTGTTTGGTGTATGTTTTGAAGCTGTTGCATGTTTACTGGTTTGCATGACTAACATCTGTGCAGTCCTTAAGGTTGTAATTCCTTTTTTTTCTCTTGATATCATTTACATATGTACGTAAGCTCAGGGCAGTCTCATAAACGGCTTTATTGTGCTTTATATTGGGTTTTTAACGTACCCCTTTGCATTGATATTAGGGATGGGCGGAGTATCGGTGCTAATTTCAGTGTTGGGGATGTTTTAATATTTCCTGATACATTTGGATGATCATTTTTCTGAAGATTCTTTCCAATTTCCTATAAAAAAAAAGAAGGGTGATGAAGCCAAAGAAGTGGCTGTATGTTTACACCATCATCATAAAAATGCAGTTACATATGAGAAAATACATTTAGTAAATAGTAAATAGCAAAAGTTAATTTTGATAAACGAATCTATAAATTTAACGTGCCTATGACAGGTTGGACTACTCATTGAACTAAAATGCAGTTAGGATAAATACCTTTCAAATTTTGCAATTTTTGTTTTGTTTTTTTTTTCAAATTTCATCCCAGTTTAGCCATTTTTCCTGTACATTATGCTAAAACTCCTCAAATATATTTTTTTATGTGACAAAGACAAATATATGTGAACACCTTTAATTTGCTGAATCAATGTTTAAAGGGTAAAAAAAAAAGTTTCTTCTGTGTTAATTATGCATAACTGCCTCTGTGTGATGTCATCAGTTTGTGTACTTCCTGTAATTTTCAACAGAATTTTAAACTTTTCTCCACAAACAGGTGCCTGATTGGTGTAAAACTGTAATCTATATTTACATCAATTATTAATACATCAAATAAAGATAAAATCATAAATGCCTGTCATACGCACTTTAACTACAACGTAAAGATGCAATACCTGATTTTCACTGATTTTTTCAATGTAAAAAACAAAGCCGATTCATCCTAAACTCTTTGCAGCAGTCCTCTTACCTGATGCGTTCTGAGCATCCGGATTATTCACCGCAACGAGTTCAAAAGTGCATTTGACAGCTTTCAGAGCCCAGAGCAGAGTTCAACATCACGGCAAAGCTACGCGCATGCCAGCAGTGCCCTTCCTGCTTCGTGGAGAATAAAAACGCTCAATAGTTAGACGCAGACAGCGCACCGCGGTCTGATTCTGACTCTAAAAACTGCTTACTGCATACAATATGGCAGGACAGATTTTACTTTATTGTGTGAAAAAATGGGTACAGCCCACTCCACTACAACTTTTACATTTTTTTGAGCCTTGCCATGGATTTTAAATGAATTCTGGCGGGGCCTCGGTTATCACAACAGCAAGACAAACGTCGGATATCAGGATCAAAAAGAAAAAACAACAAGAAGTAAAACCACATTGGACCATCTCTATTTGGTATTTCCTGATTAGTGTGTCTGAATAACGTGGCTGACCCCAGTCATCCTGAAAGTTGTGTACAAAAAGTTTGTAGTGGTCTGAATCTCTACTGGCATTTCAGAAAAAAGCAGCAGGTAACAAGCTCAAAAGCATGTCTGCTTGGGTTAAATGTATTAAGGCGAGACACTACAGGTGAAAACATCTTAAATTTAAAGACATCAGTTTGAAACTTCTCCTGCAGTTTAGTCACATGAAAGAAAAGTGTTTCATCATGTAATGTTTTCATATAGAAATAAGCATTAAAATGGCCAAAAATACACATAGTTGGGACATATAAACCTGAAAAATGGACCGAACCAGGTTTAAATTTCTTGGTTCGTTTTATAACATAATAGTTACAAAAACATTTATAGAGAAGATTTTGGATTTCTTGTTTAGTTTAAAAGTAAACTATATTGGACTGAAAAATGTCCTAAAAATTCAAATTTCACCTCAATAAATCAGTTGTAGAATTAAGTATTTAAAAATCCTTCTGTACGTTTCGTCCAAATCTTGTTGAGTCCAGATTGTACAGTCTGGTGTAGGATCTACTTTAAGGTTGATCTTTATGTCTCGAGGGAGAAAAATGCATTTTAAGAAAACGGCCTTTGAAGTTACAATGTCCCAGAGAAATCTATGGATGAAGTGGATTCAATGGAAGAATAAAACATCTTTAAGAGCAGATTGGACAAGTTTGTTTGTTCCACATGAAAGACCATATGTTGTATGTAAACTGACCAGAAAACAAAAAGTTGAATAAATAGTTTTGCCTGTTGTGTCTCGCCTTTACAGGGACAACATGGCCGATGTGTTCATTCACTATGTTCATGATCTCAAATTGTTTTTTTGTTTTTTTTCTTTTAACTTATTGCCAAAAGTATATAAGGATATACAGGTGAACTACAGTGATAGTGCAGTATTCCATGTCAGTACAGCAGTGTTTCATTTTGTAATTGCTCCAATATGCAATTCTCAAAAGACTCAGGTCTGAACAACAAAGAGTTTTCAAAATACAAATTGTGGCCACATTTCTTTCTGTCCACTGTGCTGCTATGTTTCTTGATGTGTTTTATGCTACCAAATAAATTATTTAAACAGAAATGCCAATGCCTCAGAATACACTGGAGTTTTGTACCAAAGCTCATCAAACATGTGTCGCTGCCTGTAGAACCTGGATTAATGGTACAGGGTGTTAGTGGAACTACAAACCCCAACCAGTGAGCAGTTACAAAGTAAGGGATTACTGCCATCAGATCACTGCCATGATCGTATGCGTTACAATTTAAATTGAAGTCATTTGAATAGTTATAAACAGGTAACACATAACATAATTTTTTAGACAGATCAACTCTGAAGAGAAATATAACTTGGTTTAAGGAGGACTGTACGGCCTCTGCTGTCGCTGATTCACAATTCAATTAAATAACTGGAAGTAAAAAACAAAACAAAAACAAAGTTAAATAATCGGTAGGATTTTATTACTTTTTAAGTTCCTGAGCTGTTAAATTTCCTTTTTCCCCCACAGTTTTATTTACATGAAACAGTAGTACTTTACAGTACTTTTGAAATAAACCAATCAAAGTATATTACTTTTAGAAGGAATAATCAGTAGTTCAGATTAGTTTCACACAGTATAATGTGACACTGATTATAAGGGAAACTGTGTGGCCAGGGCCTTGTGCAGAGACACATCGAGTGAGTCAGTTTATGGACAGAGGGTCACCTCCAGACTCACTGAGCCGCAGAGGCCAAACTAACAAGGATCCAACTGTGCAGGTGCTGGACTTTAGTGATCATTCAGACCAGAGAGAGGACGCACAGGTTTATACCAGGGAGGTTCAAACAGCCCAGGGGTTAAATGTGACTCTCTCCTTGTTTACCCTAAACCCTCCTGCTCAAGTGGCAGCATCGTTTTCCTGTCAATAAAGGTGCTATAACCTCATCATCACCACATTGTATCGTGTTAGAGACATAAAATGAATTTTCAAAGCCCTTATTAAAGATACAGTTGCTCTGTCATAGCTATAACACATCCATCTGAATGCTCCACCACCGGCCTGTGGACCTCCACTTCAAATACGTTTTACATCACAGGTTTAAATCACCTGGATTTCAGAGACTCGTGTGAAGCTCATCGTGCTTTCTGATTGGAGTATTGTCAAGACAACCATAACACCAAATTATAACACACAGCACATCACTTGTTATCAGTAACAATTGGTTTGAACATGTTTACCCTGTATTTATGATTATTATAAAGTATTTATGTTAAATACAATTCTACTCACTTTACGAGGTGTAAGTGGGCTGAAACATAACGCCAGCGACATATGAATCAGAGGGCAGTGGCAACAAACATTTGAACTTTTAGCTAAATTAAAGCCAAGGGCAGTGATTCGTGACTCAACTGGAGTTTCAGGCAAAATGACTTGGTCGTGTGAACCAAGGACTTGGACCCAAAGACACAAAGTCTGAGAAGGAGGTGAGCTGAACCACTCTCACACACCCTGTAATAGACTAAACCCCCGCCTGAACAACCAGTTTACGTTTTAGTTCAACTTACAATGTATATGTTTAATTAACTACACCCTGATATGAACAATTTACTTAACTTATAGATTCTCCCTCACAACCTATTTCCATGATCATGCAGTTTAAACAAATGTACTTGATATCACACAAAACAAGCAAACTGACAATTGCACAATGATTTATATGTGCTTTATTAAGAGTATTACAAAGTAGTACAAAAAGTATTGTTGCAAATTTTGGAAAGCTATACAGTTTTGGTTGAATTTATTCCCTAAAAACTATATTGCTATCTAGACGTAACTGTTGGACAAGGCACTGTGCAGTAAGTGGATGCAGCCTGTTCCCATAAGAAATGGTAAGAAATTATCATAATAATTTGAAAAAATTAAAACAAAATAATTATGCCTTATGTGTTAAGTGCCCCAGTTTAAAGCCAGGCTACGTTGTAATAACCAAACTGGATTGTATGAGCTTTTAACAAGAGGTGGGTAGTACATGTGTACTCAGTTACATTTACTTGAGTAACAATTTTATGGAAATTGGACTGAGTAGTTTTCAGACATCATACTTTTATTAGCCTACATGAGGACGGTATATTACACTTTAAAGAAACAGTACTCTTACTCAGGGACAATGATAAATAGTAAAGCATGACTGTAATCAGGACTGTTCTTCTTCTCCTTCTGAGTTTCTTTTCCTCTTTATGTTGTTCATTGTTTTAACTACTGCTTCTGCTTTTACTAACGTTCATTAATTAACCAATGCCAACAATTTTGCCTTTCTTTTGTGCCCTACTGTCCTAACATCAACCTGCCATGGGACTGAGGATGGAAATGGAAACAGCCTTTAAGGTTAAATCTGGCATATTTACATATTGTCATATTGATTCATATGCACTGTCCCATTTCAAATAAACAAATAAATAAAAATAAATGTATCGCAATTGACAAACTTTATAGGAGATTGTGGATTATTTTTGCAACTAACAAACCGACTGTAGTGAGTCAAGCCTCACATTAGTTAAGATACAAACGTATTTTTGTGTTTTGTCTCGTAACAATTCATAATCTTTAATACGATTGTGTATTGGCAATTCTATCAATTATTAATCTGTTAATTGAGTCATGTGAAGAGAAAAACAATCAAAATGCCTTTATTTTATTTTATTTTAACATAATGCAAACTGTTTAATAAAATCAAACTAAAGTTAAACCAGTGATTTCCAGGGGTTTGTTACACTGATGTGAGTCGTGTACAACAGCTTCACACAGTTAGTTACATGTTCTTACTATTTTATCAAGATCACAGATTTTAATTGTCAATATAAACTTGGGTACAGGGCGTTATACTAAAATGTACTGTATTGTATTGGGTGCAGGAGCTCTGTACTCACGTAACAAACTGGACTGCCTGCTCTGATTGGCCAGAGGACTAAGAGGATTACTGTTTTACCTTTAAATTGTTTAATGAATCAAGTTTTGTTTTTGTATCTTCAGTTTAAGTACATTGTTAGCCAATGTACTTTTACTTGGGTACAGATTTTTAGTCCTTTTCATTCTTCATTCTACCACTGCATTTACTTGAGTAAAAGTTTCCCCAAATACTTTTTTTTTCTTCAGACAATAAAGTGAAACCCATGCTACCGCCCCAAGCACAGCCAATCAGAGCGCTGCTTCCAGCTCCTATTTCCTGTGTTTTATTCTGTTGTTTTAAATGTTTTATCTTATTGTCATGTAGGGTGTCCTCTGTGTTTTGAAAGGTGCTTACAAATAGAATGTATTTATTATTATTTCGACATTTAATGCATAAACCTGGTCTCATAATCTGTATGAAATACTTTTTTACTCTTACTCTTAGTTTGATGGGGTAGCATCTGTGGCAATTATTTATTATACTTTTACATCTGTGAAGTGGCAGTTTGTGAAGAAATTGTGAAAATAAAATTACAAGAAGTAGTGCTCTAAAACGGAATCCCTCTACCTATGTCATCAAAAAGTGACTGTAAAAGCCACTGTACAAACAGACACAATCACAGTCATTCAGCAACATATCAGATGATCAGAATCAGTGTTATCAGATATTATTATTTGTCAAATCATAACTATTATGTAATATATGTGGAGCTTGTTTTCAAAATGGTTGCTAGGTAACAATTATGGAATTACCTCCACCTATGTCACATTTGCTGCCCCTGTCCAACCTGGAAGTGACATTAGAAACATTACAAACTGTCAAACTCTGGACAAACAAGCACAATCTTTAGTAAAATCTTAAATATAATCATGTTCACTACGTTTTAGTGAAAAGTGTAATCTAACCTGTTATTTAGACTTTAAGTAGATGTAAGTGATACTTTTACTTGAGTATTTTTGTACACTTTTACTTGAGTAACAAAACTGAGTATTTCTTCCACCGCTGTTCTTCTTCCTCTTTGAACCCTCGTGCTCTCTTCGTCTATGCATGAATATAAATAAAATTAAAAATGCATAAATTGTATGTTATGTGATGTTCTGGACCACGCTATGAAAGTTTCATAGCGATAAAAAAAAATAAAAAAATAAAAATAAAATCTAGATGGATTCAAATGGGCTACACGTTCGTCCCATAGTATTTCTGCACGAGGTGAAGGGTCATTGTAGCTAGCTTATTACCATAGAACTATAATAAAACCTGGAAGATGAATCCAAGATGGCCGTCCTGTTTATCCCTATGGAGAGTGCTCATTGGCGCATGACCCCAAAAAAGTTTCTTACTTCCGCATTTACTTCCTGATACGAAGGCTGACATCTTTGTTTTTTCTTCCTGATACGATGGCTGCCATCTTTGTTTTACTTCCTGAAACGGAGGCTGCCATCTTTGTTTTAGGGCGCCACGTGACGACAATCCCCCACTTCATATAAAAACGGTAATTTCGGTGATTTTAGAAACGGTAGAAAAGAACATTTCCTTCTATTTTATTTAAATACCGATAATAATTCAGTCCTGTCTGCAATTATAATGTGCAATTTTAGAAAAAGGCTGGTTCTAAGAGGCTGCAGTACCTCGCACGGCCACAAATCAATCTGGGACCACAGTCAGAGGGGGCGTACCTTATCCAGTTCATTTAATACATCCATGCTTATTACCTCCATCGTGTCGCTTTTACTTTGACACGGTCGCGCTAATCCCACCGGGGCTTTACCTCCCCGAACCCCGGCCCCTGTCCCCGTGTGTCCGCCCTCTCTCCGGGACGAAGCGTAGTTAGCCCGGACCCTGGAGGTGTAACCGTAGCCGTTGCCTCATCACAACTTTTCGGGGGGAGGGAGAACCAGAGCGAGCGGGCGGTCCGTGCGAGAGAAAACCCTCCTTTAGCTTCGGGAAGTCACCCACTTCGGCTTTACTTCAGCAGCGGAAGTGCGGCAGAGCTCCGGCCGAGCAACAGGTGCCCGCGAGCCGCGACACACTCCACTCACCTCGGTTAAGGGAAAAAAAAAGTTAAGGGGAGAAACATATTCGTCACAAACATGTCGAACCTCAGACCCAGGCGATGTGTGCTGGAAAGGGGCCCCGACGGGTACGGCTTCCACCTCCACGGAGAGAAGGGCAAGACGGGGCAGTTCATCCGGCTTGTGGAGCCCGACACTCCCGCTGAAGTAGCCGGGCTCAAGGCGGGGGACCGGCTGGCCTTCGTCAACGGGGAGAGCGTGGAAGGGGAGAGCCATTCCCAAGTGGTGGCCCGGATCAGAGCGAGCCACAGTTCGCTGGAGCTCATCGTGGTGGACCAGGAGACGCTGGAGCTGCTGCAGAGGCACGACCTGAAGTGCAAGAAGGAGTACGTGACCGAGGGGATCCCCGTACCGGGCGGCGGGGACAGCGACGCGGAGCAGGCCGACGCCAACGGGAGCCGCAGAGTGTCGAGCCCGGTGCCGCTGCAGGAGAACGGGGAGAGGGCATCGCAGAGGTCCAGCGTGAGCTCCAAGGTAATTACCGAATAATAATAGTAATGCGTTTTATGTTTAAGGATCTTTTCAGGAGTCTCAAAAACTATAACAAAAGAGTAAAACAAACTATACTAAAAGGATGGATTTATGATAAAAACATAAATTACGTGAGAAAATGAATTTACAAACTACACATGAAATTTGTGTCATAAATAATCACATTTTCTATTTAGTTTTATAGATAATACAACTGATATAAGTTATTTGGGTTGAAATAATATTGGTTTTACCGTTTCTCAAATTACATACTTTTAAAGCCTTTTCAAAATATTCTTGGTCATTCCACGAAATGGGTGTTTTTGAATGAGAAAAAAGTTACAGACCCTTTAAAAATGTGTAAACAAAAATGCTGTTAATTCCAGAATAGAGACGAAAGTGGAACTTAATGTGATTTCAATGGAGAAACTGGGATGAACGTCAGAATGTCACAAAATATGAAAAAAAAGGTGCATTTAAGAGTTTTCAGAGCCTGGTTTAAACACATTTACTTATTGGATTAAATGCATTTTTTTGCAGTTTATTTTTAAATTTTTAGCAGCACAACAGTCAAATATTAGGCTACTATTTTCCTGTTCTTAAATGATAATAAGGGAGGTGGTTTGTTGAGTCTATGACAGTGTTTGCTTATGTGATCCTTTGATAACAACTGTTTAGGCAGATGATAATAATGAACCAATTGGTTTTAAAGAATCTGCAGGCTTCAGGTATGGGCTGCAGTGAGAATGTCTCGATGTTGGATTTAAAGAAGGCATGTCACACTTTTATTCAAGGACTTTGTACTAAACTATAACATAAGTAGATAAGTCATTTTACTGCCTTGCCTCTTCATGGTGGCATTTCACAGTAACAGGCAGCAGATTGTCTTTTACATGTTTTATTTTTGATACTGTGACATTTAGAACCCCTCATGTATCACTCTGAGTCTTCTTTTTTCAAATAATAATTACACTAAGTGAGATAAGGGCCAGGTGAGGAGCAGTTTACATTGTACATTAATATTCATCTCATACCAGTGACTGACAGTAGGGACATAAACTATAATAATAGTATAATAACTTCATTAGATATTCATGTATCAAATTATATAGGGATTATATTCTTTACTCTCTGCATAATTGCCATGTAAAACCTGTTGGTTTTAAAACCGGTTGGCTGCCTGCGTAGCATTTGGACGTAGCCTAATAGACTCAATTATCAATTCAAATGACATTGGTAAGATATAACACAAAAAGTCTTTTGTTCTGTGATATCTTTAGGCTGATAATAAAAAGTATATCATGGATCACATTTGCCTTAATAAATGAAGTGACTAAATATTGTATGGTTGGTTGGCCATTTATTTACTTTGTAGTGAGTTAGGGCATTCAGAGTCCTACTGTATTTGCAAATGATAACATTTAATGGTCTGCATTAGTATCCAGGCCTGAGGGATGTACACTGTAGCTCACTGTTACTCATTGTGCGGCTCATGAGCCACATGTGGCTCTCCAAGCCTTAATTGTCGTGTAATCATGTATTATTTTACAATAATATACAAAATAAATTGATAAATTGTCTTCTTCAATATGGTGCAAATAACACTTATAACACTTATAACACTTACAACACTTATAACACTTACACTTACACTTACACTTACCAGAGCGACTTCATCATAAACTGTTTGCAGTGGTCCAACGTTATTGCTCACTCTCCTGTTTCAGTCTGACATCCAAATTATTCTCTCTGATGAGTTTGTGAGCGTTTTCCACAACTTCCAGAGCAGAGTTTACCCTCACAGTAAAGCTAACAACATTTCCATCCTATTTCTGGTTTATTTTGTGCCGGCGAGCAAAGCATTTTTAAAAACATGTATTTCATTGTTGTTTTTATTGCACTTTAAAAAAAAACTAAATTCTTACATCAATTTTTGTTTGTATGTCACAGTATTTACTGTGTGACATCACACACGGCGTATTCCTCACTTCTGGGTCTTTCACAGCTGATTTAGTTTTGTTTTGACACTGTGCCACAGTCTGGCTTCAGTTTTGATCAGATATACCTGCAGTCAATACGAACAGGACAGAGACTCGTTCCCTTCATTGATTTCCATTGGATAAGAATAAAAGAAAGTGTCTTGAATTGATAAAGTGAGTTTATGTGCGGCTCACAGCTGTTTAGTTAGTCTTTGGAACTCGTTATACTCTTGTAACAGCTTATAACAATAGATATGGAAAGAGAAGTGTTGTTGGTATGTTATTGTTAAGTTAAATAATAGAAAGAAATTAGGCGGACAACAGAGGTGTGTCCTGACAGGTGCATTATTATGTAATTAGCTACTGTTTAGTTGCTAAAACATGAAAACCAGAGCTACTTCATCATAAACTGTTTGCAGTGGTCCATCGTTATTGCTCACTCACTTATTTCAGTCTGACATCCAAATTATTCTCTCCGATGAGTTTGTGAGCGTTTTCCACAACTTCCAGAGCAGAGTTTACCCTCACAGTAAAGCTAACAACAGCTAGCATGCTAACAACACACTTCCGTTTTTTTTTGGACAATAAAACGTTTACAATATATCTGTACTGGGATTTTACTTTATTACATGGAAAAAACAGTTTGCTGGTAGTTTGCACTTTTTCTTTAATACATTTTTAGTGTCTGAGCAGGTCACGCTTGTCTCACAGCAACAATATTCATCAATCCATCAACCCAGCATGGTGAATGGTTACAATGAGGTAGTCCTGACCAAGTCCAGCTCAGGATCTGCAAGAATAATCACAGTTGAAACAAAATCATATTTTGAATGCATGCAAAATGTAGCAAATAGCAAACACTGCAATGTTTTAACTACTATAACTTCCTCAACAATCAACAGAATACCATGTCTTCTTCTGCATTGGAACTGTTTACTCTGAGGTTTACATCTGTACAAACATGTTCTGAAATATATAGTTTGGCACTTCATATTTCAGTCTATTTGTCAGTTCTCCAGGATGAATTTAAACTGTGAACTTTTATATCTAATTGCAACATATATTTTTCTTGTTTTTTGTTCATCTTTGCCCATTGAAGGATGGATGAACGTCAAACGACAACTATCCCTACGCGGAGAATAAAATCTACCTTAACTTTACCATGAAATGTATCTACCTCCGTACAGAATGATCCAAAGTTTTGGTTTAACTTTCTAACTCCGGTGTTGCTTTAATAAATGATTGAATAAATCAAATCTTGACGACATGTTCAAGTGCATATGACAGGTCGGACTACACATTGGACTAAAAATATGATTCTATTTAAGATTTTACAACAACAACAAAAACAACAAAATCTCCAGTTTGACACTTTTGGTGAAGTGGTGAAGAGTACTTCCTGGTTGGACACAAGCAGTTGAGGTGACATATTATACTATGTCTTTGGGTTCTCGGGAAAGTCATTTTCTAAAACAGCAAATGAACACCCATACAGTCGGAAAAACTATTTGGGAACTCAAGTAAAGAGTTGCTTCCCGTCTTTCACACTTGACATCACCTGCTGTGAGGAGACTGAGCTAAAATAATCTGATTTGTCGATTTATCTTAAACATTTGAGGTCTTTGACTAAATATAACGTTTAGAGCAGGGGTGTCCAAACTTTTTCCATCGAGGGCCACATATTGAAATATAGACCAAGTGGAGGGCCACAAATCCATCGTGAAATGTTAAAAAAAACTGCATTTATCTGATGTTTTAAGCACGACCACATCTACATTCAGTCTCAGTGCCTTAATCTCAGGTCTGTCTCGCACCAAAATGTTAGTTATTTAGGTTGGAATTGTAGAAAATGTGAAATGTGCTGTAAAAAGTACTTCTCAGGATAGAGTGGAACAGTTCACCAGGAAGCCTAAGGGCCAAGAAAAATTAGTCTGAGGGCCGCATTTGGCCCCCGGGCCTGAGTTTGGACATGCCTGGTTTAGGGGTAATAACGTCAGTTGTCCATACATCTCTATCGTACAGTAAATGAGCCCGTTAGCCCAGTAGAAGGCAGTAGTTCCGGTGACCACGTGCTCCAGCTCAGTGTCACAGCTCGTGTGAGTGGGGCTCCCCGACTGGTCACACCGGTCGGACGAGACGCCACAGCACACCAACCAGCGGGAAAACCTCTGGCACATGTTCAGATCTGTCATATGATGTCGGAGAATTTGAGTCGAAATAGTTTTTGCCTCACTGAGCAGTTCAAAGTCTGACGAGATTCAAGACGTTGTGTAACAATGGAATGAAAAGGTATTGTTAAGGGTCAGTGACGTCGCCTGGTCCTTATGCACAATCTATCCAGTAACTGTTATAGCAATATGAATATGATCAATATCTAACACCTCACAAAAATCTACATTATGATGTCATATTAATAGTAAACTGACATAATCTGCCGAGAGATGAAGAAGGACTTGAATACTTGATGTGACGTCCAATTATTTGTTAAAATAAAATTTTTATTGCTCCAAAATTAATCTAAACACACAATAATTTCTTTTTATTATACATTGTTTTGGAATGAAATTGTGTTTCACCTTTTTGTATAGTTTACAAAAAGGCCCTGTGGTGTGACTTCAACACTTCAGGACAGAAAAAATGCATTCCACCCTCAAATGTCGTGTCATTTACCTCATGATACAAGTCGTGGTGCTGCTGTCATGTTTTCTGGCGCTGGAACAGAGCAAAGGTGTAGTCCCCTCTGCTTATATGTTTAAAAATATTGCTTTTGCTGTTGATAGTGTCCATGTCTAGCCTGGTTGATGGTTCTATGATGGTTCAAGGCAGCAGTATTCTATTTTAGCCGAATCCCTTACCTGTCAATGGGCAATTGTCAAATTCTTGGTATTACTCCGGAAAAGCTGGAAGAAGTGTCTGGGGAGCGGAAAAGCTATTTTTAAAATAATCTACAGATTAACGGGTAATTAAAAGTTGTTACAGCTCAAGAGTTTCTTGAGGACAGCCCTCCGTATATAGTTTACAGAAGAGAAGAAATAGACCAGTCAAAAAAATGACAAACTAGTACAAACTACAGAGTGCCTTGGATGCCTTCTTCATTTTATTATACACGCTGCCATCATTTTATTCTCTCCTTTAAATTCCTTGGCCTCATCCTTCAAAGAGAACCTGTTTTGTTTCTTTTGCTTTCTGTATTGCGTATTGTGTAACTTCAGGAATGGCTTGTATCAATGGGCTAGATGAGCCAAGCTGCTCCTGTCATTTTCAGGGAAGAAATTGTGGTTATAGTTGCTGCCATTATCAGTTGCTGTATTGCCATTATAGTTTTATATTTGAAATAAATCAAGTGCTCGTTCACGTGGCTCACACACCATGACGTCACTTAATATAAAAACGGTCATTTCAGTTACTTTAGAAACAGTTAAAAAGAACATTTCCTTCTATTTTATTTTAATACAGAAAAGAATTAAGTACTGTCTGCAATTATAATATGCAATAATACAAAAAGGTCGGGCCCAAGAGGCTGCAATACCTCGCACGGCCACTAATCAGCCTGGCTCGCCGAAACAGGTGGCGTGGCTTATCCAGTTCATATAATACATCCATGGTCGTGCCACAGAGGTCACAGCATAGACTCAGACAGGCCTCAGCTCTTTTACATACCGTTAGGTTCAGACACCGGGCTAGTCTCAGTTTGTCAGGAAAGATTATCATTGGTTTAAAGGAGATCGACTATAAAAGAGACCAATCAGAATTAACGATTGGCAGGTGTAAGACTCTCCTGATATTTCATTGGTTCACAAAGCATGCGGCTTGTGAACTATCCTTCCAAAACGTGCGTAAATATGCCGAAACATTATTATTTGGCGTGTCTTTGTGATGGAAGTAAACATGTGTTTGGCGTTTAAAGATTTTTAAAACGACTGTGTGCAGTTATTTTATTATCTATTAGGTATTAGAGCACAAGCGGCGTCATGTTCTGGTGTACATGTGGATTTGGTAAATGCACTGTTAGCCTCTGTGTCTGTGTTAAGTTAAATGACAGTTGTCTGCCCTGTGTTGTTGTGATTTTGACATGTGTCTGTACTGGTGCGTGGTCTGTTTGTTTGGCAGTTGGCCTTAGATGTGCCTAATACTTTCAATCTTCTGTGGTATTGGATAGGCCTTATCTAATTATGCTGACAACAATATTGTGGCTTGCTATTGTAAATACTTTCTGTTGCCCTCCGCCCAAAGATATCGCCAGCTGTCACTGGTAACTTTAGCATTTTTTGTTGGATTGTGTTGTAGTCGTACAGCAGAGATGTATGTAGTTCCCTCAAGGAGATAAATAGTGCTTTGTTAATTGAATGATGCCAATAATGAAGTATAAAGAGTATGGGCTTCATTTTCCGCTGGTGAAATGTGGATCAAAACAATGCGCACTGTTTGAAAGGGGAAGTTTATGTTAGAAGCAGGCGTCTGTGTCCATCATTACAACCCTTGTGTGACAGTATAGCTGCACACCTCCAGCTGCATTCCTCCTGATGGGACAGTGCAGCTCACCCAGACAAAAGCCCCTTTGACACGTCCCATCATGTCACAGTGCTAATCCCACCACAACTCATTCCTGTACATTTGAACTTAAACTGTATCACATTTACGTGAGCCCCAACCCTTGGTATGGGCCCCTGCTGAGAGCTGTCTCTGGTCTCCATAGTGACCTCCGTTTCCAGAAAGAGGCTTTGTCCAAGCTGTTTGCCCGAGGACGAAGGCTCAGTGCTGGGGAGGAAAGCAGAGAGGGCTCTCACACTCACTGGGGGGCCACACTGACCCTAAATACTGAAGCAGCGACTCCAGATTACAGAAGATTTAAAAGTCTAAGATGAAGTCAAGAGGCTATTATAGCTTTATCTGAGCAGATAAGAGTAGTATATCAGGGACATAATGATATCACTATCAGTGTCACTAAAACACCAAGGACTGTTCCATTTTATGGAATTACAAGCTTCTTCTCCAGAATGCACTGTTAAGCTGCAGAGGCACACAAACAAAGCAGCATAGACCATATTCTTTGCTCTGTTTCAGGACAGCAGACAACACAAAGAGATGAATGATAAGTGTTACACGGCTGTACTCTATTTTTCATGTAATGGAGTAAAATGTGTACTACCTCAGCACAGATATATTGTGAATGAAAATGAGACCGTTCTGTGCTGTCTGTATCTAATTATAAAGTGTTCTCTGTTTTATTCTTCAGCAAAGCAGCAAGTGTGCTGTTAGCATGCTAATGTTTGTTAGCTTTACTATGACAGTAAACTTTGCTCTTGGCTCTGAAAGTTGTGAAAAGCACTTTTAAAGTCAACATGGTGAATAATGCTGATTCTAGGATTGTATTAGGTAATATATGTGAAATGTCAAAGAGTTTGAATATGTTTAAAGGTCCCATATCATGCCAAATGGACTTTTCAGAGGTTTTAACCTTCCTCCAGTGCTATTTGGGCCTCGTATGTTGTGCCCAAAGTGTTTTTTTGATTGATTCCCTCAGGCTTTCTCTAGAGAACTGTCTTTTCCGTCCCCCTCGGCTGAGCAGCAGACGGGGGCTCCTCACTAAGATGACGCGGCTTCACTAGGATGACGCGGTGTTTAAGCCACGCCTCCAGCGTACGTGCGTGGAAAGTGGATGAACAGAATTATTAAATCTTCATTGTTCACTTCAAAATATTGGGTTTAATTTATTTTTGAACCAGTTCAACAACAAATAGTTTAACTGTGTAACATAATGGCTCGCATACTGTAAGGTACAGTAAGAATAGTATAAGCCTGTCCACATACATCTGAGTTATGATCTGTTTTCCCCCAGTTTGCAACTCTAATTCATGACACAATGCATGTCACGTTTAGTCACATTTTGGTGCACTGAGTTGTGTTTTATTGTTTGTAGTCTTTGTCTCTTTTGAACACATTTTTATCACTTTTGGTCGCGCTTTTGTCGCTGTTTCAAAACGTGTTTGTACAAATGCAAACTACAGTGTTAGCAGTTAGTTATTCAAAACAAAGCAACACATTTTGTTGTTTGTGGAAGAAATAAAATTATTGCACTTCAGAAATTGCATCCTTTGCAATTTTGTGTCGATTTTGTTTAATTATGCAGCCCGAGCCTATAAGAGGTTAATAAAGTCATCTGCTCAGGGGCTTCAGAGGCTAAACAACAGGAGAAAAAGAGCTGCATTAAAGAGACAAATAGTGACTCACTCATACGACGATTTCACAAAAATAGCAGATAGATAGTCTCAGGGATGAGCTCACCATTCCATTTTTATCACCATCTCACCCAGCCCTACTTTTTACTGATACATACGGTTTTTACTAGCTCTCTGTATACATATTTGGAATTGCATGAGCTCCTGTAATCTCGTCATTGCACAGATATGTCATCATACAAATCATAGAGATACGTCTATATGACAGGTTCTCAATATGTTTATTATAATAATTATTATATATAATAATAATAATATAATAATAATTATAACTTAATTTGGTGGGAGGGCACCTGTGGCAATTATTTACTAGGGTTTCGCATCTGTGAAGTTGCAGTTTGTGAAGAAATTTAGAAAAATAAAAAGTTTAAGGTTTTCAGGATGAGTTCTAAAACAGAATCCCTCCACCTGTGATGTCATCAAAAAGCGACGTGCCATGAAAAATACAAATACAATTTACACACAACTGACACAACTTTTTGATACTTTTTCATTTTATCATTCAACAAAATAAAGTTTTTACTGGGTATTATTATTTGTAAAATCCTAACTATTGTGTAATTTATATGGATTTTGGCCCTTATTTTGAAAATGGTTGCTAGGTAACAGCTGTAGCAGTACCTCCACCTGTGTCAGATTTGCTGTCCATGTCCAACCAGGAAGTACAATTATGAACATTACGAAAAAAAAGTCAAACTGGGGATAAATGGGTAAATGTTTAGTAAAATCTTAAACATAATCACATTCACTATGTTTTGGTGAAATGTGTTGTCTAATCTGTCATATAGACTTTAAGAGATCTTAAGAGAGCTTTTGCCAGCGCCACGCCCCTTTCTAGTAATTAAATGATGAATAGTGCATGTCTTTGGACAACTAGTGTAACTTTTCTGGTGGTCTCCATGGAGATGCTATTCATCACACATCATTCTCTTCTCCAACAGAAAAGTGCATGGTGCGCCTTCAGTCTTTGTGACGATAATAATAGCATTGAAAGCTCCAGTTTAGAGTGAAAAGGTAGCAGTTTAAAGACCAAAACTTCCCCACAATATTACATCGAATGAACGACTGTGTGACTTCAAGCCTTTACTGTATGTCTCTACCTTCTCTCTCCCCATTGTACACTACGGCAGTTTTTTAGGCTTTATTAGATAGGAAAGTATAGCGTGAAATGGGATAGAAGAGCTTAGCACATTGTTGGGAATCCATCTCGCATGGCTTTTTACCCACAAGAACACAAACCTTTTCCACTTTGTTCCACGTACGTACATGCTGGAGTCTTCCAAGGACGGTCCAGACTTTGAACCTCCATGAAATCAGACCTTGAAGCCTCCCTGATCTCGCACTAATCATTTATGCCTGTTTCACAACGTCTTATCACGGCACATGTAAGTCTGTCCACGTCGTAAATTTGACAAGTTATGCAAGTACTTCTTTCCATAATCTTCTTTTTCCCATAAATGATAGTGAGTAAATGATGAGATAATGGGAAAAGATGCTCTGTACTAAATGGTGATGGGGAAGGGGAGGAGCTGGAGAGCTGCTCCGTGGAGACGCGTGCTCTGTACAAGACATTAAAATAATCAACATTCATTTAGAACTTTTTAGATAATCAAAATGTGGTTGTTTATATGTTTGTTTCATTTTTGTCAAACTGTTGTGGCCCAGTTCATTTTTGGTGTGATTTGGCCACCGTTTTTTAAATTAGATTTAAGAAATAAGTCATTACGTGGTCAAGATGTTTGGAGGCTAATACTAACTCTCCTATTGAAAATACATTGCAGCTAATGTATGGAACAGAACCAGCCTTTAGAATGCAGGTGTCCGGTTCAGGAGGGTCTGTAGTCTGATTATGCCAGGGCATTAACCCTGATCTAACAATGTTCCATCATCAAAAACATACCTGAAGTAGCATTCAGTTGCATTCATGCTGTTTTGAAAATCCTCCTCCCTCTGTCAAACACAGTTCCTGCTGAACTTCCTGGTTCTGGGACATATTTTCAGATTTCATATGTCACTTATCCGAGAATCTTCTGCTTTTTAAGTCCTTAAATCATCACCAGACTCGTTCTGAGCATTCCTGCCTCTAAACACATTCACTGCTGCTGCTCACCCGCACCGAAATGTTTGTTGACAGCTAACTTCACTAACTTGTGTGAGCGCTAGTGGCTGGATGTACTCAGTTAGTGTCTTTTGACAAAGGCTGATAAAACCTGTCATTTAATGAATAATAAACTTTTCTTGTTTCAAAACATGACAAAAATGCATAATTTTTTCCTTTAAATTGTCACAATTGCTCAATACAAACTGCTTCACTTCTCAGCAGTCATTATACTGGCATTTAACCAGACACATGATTACTTTCAGTTATACTGCAGTTATTACCAAACCTAAGCTAAGATCCCGAAAGTAATTTAAGATATCAGAATAATGGAGAGGATTTTATGAGTTATTCTTTATAGACCAAAGGGAACTATGCCTAAGGATGAGTGTCACCTTTACCTTTACAACATCTCTCTCTCTCTCTCTCTCTCTCTCTCTCTCTCTCTCTCTCTCTCTCTCTCTCTCTCTCTCTCTCTCTCTCTCTCTCTCTCTCATGCATCACTCCAAAACAAATCTGCCAGAGCTGTCAACCTCAGAATGACACAGAAGAATTACTGTGTTTGATTAGGGTAATACCCAGAAGACTTGCTAATTTCGAGTCTGCTTAAAGTGGACATATCATGCTTTTATTTTCACCTTTTGAACATTTAAAACATTTACCTGGGGTCTAAATAAACTATACCTGCAATCTACAGTCTGAATTCCTCCTAATTTTCTTTCTACATGCCTCTCTTTCACCCCTTTTGTAAGGAGCACTTTTGAGCGCCTTGTTTTGGCACTGTCTCTTTAAATGCAAATGAGTTAGTTCGCACCCCACCCCCTCCCATGCGCATTGCATGCATGCTCCGCCCCGTTCAGCCATTGTTGTAGTCCTAAACACAGTCCATCCATCGGATCCAAAACTTCTCCAAAGTTAGAAAGAAAGCGTAATGACAATCGAAAAATGGAAACAAGCGAAGACATCAACACCCAGCCTTAAATGAGGCCAGAGTCTGACACAGACCAAGAGGAAATCGAAGAAGACGATCCTCCGCAGCAAAGACTTCAAATGGCTGCATCTCAATGGTTTGTTTACTACTATGTAATTCGCTATGCGCCCCGTTAGCTTAACTGTGTGTGAAAGATATTAGCGGGTTGTCTAATGGACCCTCACTTTACCATCTTACTACAACAACAGTCCGGGGGAAAAGGCTACTGTCAAGTCAGTCAGCGTAGTTAAGGTGCTGCGACATGCTAACGCTAGCGACATGCTTACGTCAGCTACGAGCATTCTGATGTCTTGAGTTCTGCCTCAAAAATAAATGTATTATATGTATATATAAAGACATGTGCCCTAAGCAGCTGGAAAACAGCTGAGTAAAAGATGGGCAGCTACAGGTGTAATGCTAATCCCTCACAAATGGCCAGAACACAGGTAAAGAATGACTGAATAAAAAATAGGTCTAATAAACAGTGTTTCAGCGTTTCTTGACTTACCGCTCCACTATATCGTCATCTCCATAGACTCGTTGCACTAGCGGAGGTTACTGAAGCACTCCTCTTTGAAGTGCGTAGCACACAAACTGAACTTTCCCCACTGTTGGTGGTACATTACCACGAAAAATAAAACGTAACCATGCCGATCTCAGTTGTTCGGATGCAGGCGGTCGGTGTAATGAGTTGTGCTGGTTAACACAACCAAGAACAGAGCATTTTAACTTGTCCACTCGCACCTTTGACATCTTTGCGCTTGGACTACAAAATCGCTACGAGGAAAATAAAGATGGCGGTCTCTGCGAGTGGTTAGCCGGAAGCTCTTGACCTTGTTTAGTAGTTCCGCTGTGACGTGATAGACAAAAATACGTAACAGAAAATGCGGATATTCAAACGAACTGAGAAATATGTTGCAAAATTTATATAAATATATCTCTGCAGCTACTTAAGTGATTAATTTCAACTTTTAGCCACTACCAGACACCCACAGTACACAATAAAAGGTATCTAAGGGCCAAAAAAGTAGATTTTGCATGATATGTCCCCTTTAAGATGTACTTTAAAAACATGGAGGAGGGTCATGGATCAAACTAGGGGACGGGTTTGAGCCGTGACAGGTTTGTGGAGTTTGTGCCTGTTTGGCCGGGGCACACGCCTCACTTCCTGTCAGAGTGGGCGGGCCTGTGATGAAACCACTTCCTGTTTCTGAGCTCTGTTTGCTAAGTCCTGGCTCTCTGATAAAGGCCTTAATGTTCTGCATACTGTGGTTATTCTTTATGGATCATAATAGATAAGTAGTGTATTATCATCATGGAGTGAGTCAGTGCGTGGGTAAACAAATATAACAAGGGAATCTAATCAGCTCTGTTATCTAGAGCTTGATGAGTGTGTTGTACTGTATTTGAGAGTATGAGGTGCACTATATCTGTGGAGATACTTTACCTGAAATGTTTCCTAGTATGACATTAAAAGGATCCTTTTGTTTCAGGAGCTAGTTTACACATGAAACTGCGACGTGAATTGCTAATAAATGTTATTAGCATATGTGTCAGTAAATGGATTTTTGGCATTAAAATACATTACAAAGCACTGAATTCAATCCCCACAGGCATTAAGTCTAAAAACACTTTGAAAAAAAGTTATCTATCAGAAGAATAAATATAAACATAATAATAATGTCAGCCAATCAGAAGTGAGTGTTCAGGACAGTAGTTTTTACTTTTGAAATTAAACATTCAAATTAATTCACCAGATGTACTGGATTTATTGAATTTAGATGCTAAAAGCTCAAATTTCACCAAATTTTAAAAGTGCTCAAAACTGGCTTCAAATGCTCCCAAACAGACCCCAACCACGCCGGGCGGACAAATCGGCTCTTGTTTCGTGAGAGATTGCCTCTTTTCGGCCGAAATCTGCCATGGCCCAAAATCCAACTTTTCGTAAGGTCCGGACCGGTCGTCCGGCTCAAATTTCACCAAATTTTAAAAGTGCTCAAAACTGGCTTCAAATGCTCCCAAACAGACCCCAAGAGTTCAAATCAAACAAAAAAGTAAAAGCTAGGGTTCAAAACATGCATTTGCATGCTTTAAATTTCATGTAAATTAGCTTTTTGAATATTATAAAGTAGCTTATTATATTCTGGTCATTCAGTTGCCCAATGGAATGGATAGAAGCCAGTAGTGTTGACATGATAGAAGTGTAAATGCTTGTTTTGATGTTGATTATGGCATTAAAAATCAAGCATTAAAAAGTATTACATTTGATTTAGTGAAACCGGCATAAACCCTGATAATGCTACTTGCAGACTTAACATTAGCCCCCTTTCCTACTCTCCAGGTGTTATATTTTAGGATCAGACACAAAGTATACGCTGAGAGTGGACAAGGACACTTAGATGTATGTCCACAGCTAAAGGACAAATGTGATGCATCATTGTATTGTTATTAGCCTTCAAACATGCTCTTGAGTACCTTTAGTTTGGCATCTCATGTTTTAGAACTAAAAAATAGTTTATTAAAAAACAAAATTAACATCTGTATCTCCCACAGCACTAGCTGAGTTTATGTGATGTCTACTGGCTGCAGAGGGAATTACACAAGCTAAAAATAAAACACTGGAAATTTCTTTGGGAGATGCTAGGTTGCCGAGCAGTTATAATGATTGTGATTAGATGACCAAAATGCTCAGAACAAGTCTGGTGAGGATTTAGGGACTTAAAAACAGTACAGAAGGAGAAAGTATAGAGCGAATATATTTTCCAGAGCTTCCCTCCTGTGACAAGCAGGCCCCTGTCCAGAGTGCACCCCACCTAAAGCCCAAAGTCACTGGGATTGGCTCCAGTCATCTGCTACCCCTATCGGGAACAAGCGGGAGAAGATAAATGAACAATATGAATAATGTTTTAGAAAAGTGCTTCTGCTCCAGGTTTTGAATGGCAAAAAGAGTGCACTCGTAACTCTGAACAGAAGGCAATTCATTGTATTACTATTACATTTTTGTAATTGAATAGGATAATACATTAAATCACAATTATATATATTATTAATTGCACAGCCAAAGGAACCAATGTTAGAACATAGTTAGAAGCACTAAAGTGAATTGTGCATAATTTGTGTCCTTTAGTTGGTGTCAGCGGCTCGCTTGTAGATAAGGATCAAAACCCAAAACTTCTGTCCTCTTGGAGTATTGCTCCTTTTCATCTACAGTGAGATTGATATTTTAGGAGGTAGCATCATGACTATATAACAGCAGAGATAGGCTACAACAAACGTGAGTGACAACAATAAATAATATCTCCACGAAACAAGCAGGTGGTAGACCTTAAAAATCTGTAATGTCAAATATCAATAGTGTCATTCGCTTCTAAAGAAAATAAACAAGTAAAACCTCTAAATTTATGAAATAGGTATTTTATGGAGTAAAAATACTAGCCTCCCTTTGAAAAGCGTAGTGCGACATTTGTTTATTATACATCCCCTGCAGATAACCAACGAGCTAACCGTGTTTTACGGCTGGGGCCTGGTCCAAGGTCCTGAGATGGTGGCCACAGCAGATAGAGGTGTGCTTGGCAGTAAAAGCATTAACCTTTGGTACAGGCTGTGGGTGCTGCTGCTGAATCAGGCTAATCCCATCACCTCGAGTCACCACGGTCTGCCAGGACAGCGCTCTCACCATCAGTCGGCCCGTCATTATTAAGGGAGACATATTATGCTAATAAATTATTGTACAAACACCATGATAGCTGATGCTTGTTACGGTGAAATGTCACCATGAAGAGGCGGGGCTTAACAGTTCTGCAGTTTAGGAAGTCAGTGAACCTAGAAAGGTCCATAACTTCCTGTTCAAAACTGCAGATTATCAAGCGTTTTTAGATCAATATTTTACAATGAACAAAATGTCAAGTAACTAAATGTTATAGTTCAATATAAGTATCTGGGAAAAAATCATAATATGTTTCCTTTATGTTGTTATCTTATAATTGCAAATAAAAGCACAGAATAATCTATATGAAAACAACTTAATTATTAAAGAAATAATTGGCACTCTAATAAAATGGAAATTTAAAAAATAGCGGTGTTTGTGGAGGTTCTGGAATGAACAGCCAAGTAACAACACTGCAACTGTATAACGTGTGGAAGCAATGGGCTAAGCATCTGCTTCATACTTGGGAGAACCGGGTTCAAAGCTTAACTATAACACTTTGTTTTTTTCCTTCTTTTTTTTTAATCTATGTTTCATAACGGCGCACTCCTAAAAAATATACCACCAGCCACCACTGTAGTAGTACTCTGGTGTATGGAGAAGGGTGTGTTGTGAATGTGGGACAGCGGATGGAAATTAGCCCAAGGCTACAATCCACCGTGTTTACAGCATATGTATCATGTATGATCATTAACATATACTGTCCTGAACAAATAAACAAACTACAAAAAGTCTCTCTATATTAACAAATAATTGCAGAATCGACTACTAAAATAATGGTTAGTTGCAGTCCTTATACAAAATGTTTCTCTTAATCATAAGTAAATCGGGGTTAGGCAGTAATGCAGGTGAGATCTTGCACCATCTGATTATAATGTACTGTTCAACTGTGAGCTGTACCTTTTATCTATACTTCCCGTGGGCCATTGATGCTCTGTGAGCAGACAGCAGGCTGCTCTGCTTCAGGACCTTATCTTACTCGTACAGTCAGAGAGTTTCCTGAACCAGACTAACAGAGAAGGACAGGAACAACCAGAGTGTCTCACCTTCACGTCACACGTAGCAGTGATGTTTAACTTGTCTTCCCCTGATGATCTTAACCTGAAGTTCAGTGGGTTTCAGATGAGATTTATCGTGGAGGGAATGAGCAAACAAAGGCTTGTTGTACAAGCACCATGCCATACGGCCTGTGTTATGGGACATAATGAGGTGTACACACTGTACTCTACAGTCTATTCAGAGCTGATTATGTCTACTACAGTTGGCACGAGGAGACTCAGGCAGTGATGGCCGGGTCAGATATCTGCAGCCATAGTAGTTTCAGAGCCACATGCAACGCCAACGCTGTCATGTCCATCGGCTGATCAATAAAGCGATAAATAAACAATCTGTTTCATATAGAGATGCATGTTGGACCTAAGTATCTCGTTTTGGATCAATTTCAAACGATGTTTAAGTGGACGTGTGAAGTAGACACACATATAGATAACTTTTAGCTTAGCACTGATTGTATGCGTCTTTATTAATTTATATTTATTTTATTTTAAAAAAGTATCTGTTTGAGTCTTAAGTACAGTTGTTTCTTGTGAGTCTTGTGAGTCTTGTGGCAATCTGTACAAGTTATCTTGTGTACTCAGTCGATATCAGAACCAATAAAAAAACAATAAAAAAGAAAAGAAAGAACCAATTAAACATTTTGGAATTCTGTATTGTACATCATGTAAAAATATGCTTAAAAGAGACTAAATTAAATGATATACAAACAAACCTGTCAAACAAACCAAATCATTTTTACCCCCCTGGCCCATACCACTAGACTATCATGCAGCACAACGTGTTACATTATCTTATGAAGAAGGTTTCTCCTGCTTGTCTGGCTGTCTGTCATCATCACAATACATTCTTCACTCATTTTTTAATCAGTGTTGTAAAATTGCCAGATTGCATCTGAATAAGAGAGGGCCTAGAACTGATCCCTGTTGCAGTCAACGTTGCATCCCGAGCAATGAAGGACCTAATGAACACGATAATTACAAAATACAGCCATGCCAAAGTTCTAGCAGCAATGCAAGACTTTGTAACCTATCTTGGTTTTATATGCGTCCAAAGATTCTGTCAAAGGTTGGTTGTCCCTCCTACTCTATCTGCTGTGCTGGATCAATGATCCACAGAGGACTCTCTTCCAGGCTTCAGATAGTGTTCTGGTGTGTCCTGATCTGAGGGTGTGCCCCTGCCGCTAGCGCTGACTAAACCAACTCATCGCAGAATCATTTACACGAGCTGCTGACACATGGGTACAGCCCAACAAACATTTACTGTTAAAGGCCTAAGCCCCAAAGCAGCATGGCAAAATGCATGGCAAAAACAAAGCCTTGCAGTGGCTAATTATTTCATTCGCCAACATTATGGCCAAATTTGGTTTTGATGAAAATTCGGTTTAGGCCATACCAGCTTGTTAATGCCCAATCGATCTCAAAGGTAAAGCCGGTTTGAACTTGATTATTACTTGGATGGGAGACCACTGGGAATACTGGGAATGAGTGAGTGCAGGAAAACAGACGGAAATTAGACCATGGCTATAACCTGGCGTGCTTACAACATGTATATTATGTATGTTCATTAACATGCACTGCCATGAACAAATATTCAATTTCTAATAATAATAACTAAATAATAATAATACTAAACAATTCATTAAACATTTTTTTAAAGAAGCAAAAAAAGATTTCCCAAGAAAAGGTTTCTGCTAGCCAGGCTAAAGTTAAGATCTTATGAACAAGCCCCAGTTTTCAAACAAGTTTGAGTCCACGTGTTAGCGGTTTAGCCTTTAGGTGGTGTGGGTACTAAGTGACTGGTCTGACCAATGACTGTGAGAGTTGGCAAAGGCAAAACAGAGCGAGTCAAAGCTAAGTATTGAAGAACAATTTTTTAAGAAAACAGAGAAAGTTCATGATGTGAAATAATCCGCTCAGTCGAACACCAGCAGTTTGTTTTTACGTTGCGCTCTATGAGAGAAAAATGCTTTCTGGGCTACAGAGGATTTTTTCACTAGACTTGTCACTAGTCCAACTCACAACAGGTCTAAGCTGGAGAAATCCTATCCAGATGTTTTATTAGATCAATGCTTACTGCATTTTTTTTTCTTAGAGCTGAACTGAAAATGTGCTGCCTGTACTGTAAATATTCAAAAAGTCAGTTTATTACTTTGCCCAGAGTGGTCCATGGTATTGGCATCAGTCTTTTTCCAATTACAGTTGTAAAATAAATACAAAAAAGATGTATTCATACTGTGAATCGAATTGAATGACATTGTCCAGTCACGTGTCACTTCTTGTGCTGCAGGAGGAGAAGAGTGGGCCGAGGCCTCGCTTGTGCCACCTGAAAAAGGGATCCGGTGGGTACGGCTTCAACCTCCACAGTGAGAAGTCCAAACCAGGCCAGTTCGTCCGGGCTGTGGACGACGACTCTCCAGCTCAGAGGGCCGGGCTCCGACCCAGCGACAAGATCGTACAGGTAACACCACAGACACATGAGCTGCAATCAAGAGGGGAGTACGTTCAGGAAGAGCGTACATTTAGTAGTACATTCAGTAACCTCTGAATAAAGTACTACCTCTCAAGAACAG
Source organism: Rhinogobius similis (assembly GCA_019453435.1). Classification (NCBI taxonomy): domain Eukaryota; kingdom Metazoa; phylum Chordata; class Actinopteri; order Gobiiformes; family Gobiidae; genus Rhinogobius; species Rhinogobius similis. The sequence goes on along the minus strand of CM033636.1, from coordinate 2,696,232 downwards.
TTCTCAAACACTATACTTTTACCCTTACTTCATTAATATAGCTGACAACGTAACAGTCTTACCTCTGTAAAATATATGTGTGAGCAATTCTACAAGTGACAAAACTTTATGTTAACAATTTGGGCTGAGACAATCGTATTTTGGACAGACTAAAACACTTAACCGTTTTCTAACAAAGACAACCAATGTTTTTAATCAAAATGTCAAAAGAGAATGAACAATTTCTGTTTTCTTCTTCCAACAAAACACTTTTTTAAAACACTTATCTCAGTGTAGAAGAGAAATCATTGTTTGACTTGTCGACTAATCGCAAAAGTAATTGCTGTTTAATGGAATTAGTTGTTAGTTGCAGCCTTATTGACAATATGTTGTGATTTGATTCTTACACCTGTTCTTCAAATATGATTAGTTTAGTCTGATTTTTGTGTCTATCCTTTTAGAATAACAGATTGTTTGCATTATTCAATGTTTATTCTTTTCACATTCAATTCAAATAATAACTCAGAAGTTATGTCCAGAAGCATATGGTGCATTGCCACTGTCTGACTGCACCAGAACACTTACTCTTATCTGAGTAGTAGTTTTCCCAAATACTTTTTTAAACAGAGAATTAAGGAAGTACCGTAGTTATTTAAACCTTTTGAACTCATTCCTAGCTCTCACAAACACTTCGACACTGCCTAGTTTACACATGTGTGCATTTTTGAACACCGCTTTAGAACAGCTTTTTAAGTGAAGTAGGGGTATTATCACTCACATGGCTCTTTCCGACACATATGAAAGGATACGATCTGCACAATTTGGGGGAAAAAAGTCTAATTGCGATTTTCTGACCAGCATTTTTGGATTCAGTTCAAAATTCAAAGTCCAGGAGAATTGACAAAAACACTTACGCTGTTTTTTTTTCAGAATAAAAACACTGAAAAAAGGTGTGAAAAGTCCAAAGTCCACAGCATGCATTTATTCATTCATTTAAAGCAGGCATTAAAAACTGACAAACTAAGAAATCTATTTCAGAATGCTGTTAATTCAGATGTTTATACAGCTCTAAACCACAGGGTTAACAGTTTTTAATTCAGAATAAAAAAGAATATTGTGTTTTTGTGGTAGTTGCAGTCAATTTCTTACAGCCTTACTTTCTGGGGAGGAAAAATAAGTTGGGCACGTCAGCTTTAAGTAATTTTTTGGACCACTACTTTGCACTTCTGTTATAGGAAGAGGAAAAGGGCCAATGGGGGGTTTTGGCAGAAAGGAGCAGAGAGAGACACATATAACTGGATTGAGAGGTGATTAGATGGAAGGCAAGGGCAGGTGCTGTGATTGGCTGACAGTGACTGACAGGTGACTGGAGGAAGGAAACAGCTCTTCTGTTATGTGTTACTGACTGGACTTCCCCAAAAGCCTCATAGGTTTACTTAGGTATGTTTCATCACTAAAGCACTGCAATTCGATTAATAAAGGACTTAGGTAAAGCAAACATTGGTACAATTACTACTAGTGTTGTTCCGATACGATACTCAGATCAAGGGAGTTGCCGATACTGAGTGCCTGTCCGATACCATTACAACTGTTAAAGTGCAGACCAATTTTGACACATTTCAATTTTTTTTTTTTTTTTACTTACATGCTTGACAGCAACTGTATCAAATGTAGTGTCAAAGTAAGTTATAATAACACCTCTATAGCAATACTGACTTACTGAATTTAAGACACAACAACATTTTATTCATGGGATTGCATTATAAATCATTAATCATCAAATACTTATGAAATAGTGCAACATTTGCTACATTAGTTGTGCTGTCAAACTTAAGTGACGATAGAGACGTGACATTGCTGCTCTTATTACCTTTAGTGAAGTTTACGCTGTGAACGTCTTTCCATTTTGTGGAAATGAGTCCACAAACAGTCTGATACAGGGCGGGGAGCACTGGTTCAGATATGTATATACGACCAGGTAAACAGCACCGCGGCTCAGAGTACTCCATTTAGCGGCAAAATCCCACATTCTCTACCACTGACAGTAGTTGATTGTCCGAAACATTTACTTCTATCATCCCACCACTTACGCTGGACGCTTGTGGGGAGTCATTTTAAAACATTTTTCTTCGCTGGAAACAAGTTGCCAGAGTTTGTTGCTTCTTGCGCGTCTCATTGTCCTTGTTGTTTTTAGCATGGTGCTAATGCTACAACTTCCTGAAAAAGCAGTGAAGACGATGACATCCGGGTAACAACGTTAGCAAAGCATGTTTTTATTTGCGCCCTGCTTAAGTTATACACCTAATTATTTTTCATTATAAACATCATGGTATCGGATCGGATATTTAGTTTGAGTACTCACCGATACCTTAAAACAGTGAAGTATCAGCATACAATCCAATACTGGTATCAGTATCAGAACAACCCTAATTACTACACACACAAAAAAACACCTTAAAGGACACATATTCTGCTACTGCGACTTTTTCTCTCTATTAACAATGTTCCGTCATCAAAAACACACCTGGAGTAGCATTCAGTTGCATTCACGCTGTTTTGAGGAATGTTTATTAGAAAATCCTCCCCCCTCCAAGCGTCAAACACACTTCCTGCTGAACTTCCTGGATCTGGGGCGTGTTTTCAGCTCATCAGCGTCACTTATCCGAGATTCTTCTGGTGTTTAAGTCCTTAGATAATCGCCACACTCGCTCTGAGCATTTCTGCCTCTATAAACACAATAACCGCTCCAGCAAACCCACACCATCACGTCTTTTCAGCACTAACTTCACTAGATTGTATATAGCGCTGGCGCCATCTACTGGCTGGATGCACTCAGTATGTTTCATTTCATAAAGGCTGATAAAACCATATAGCAAATTTAAGGTACTCAAGCGCATGTTTAAAGGCTAATAACAGTGTGAAAAATGCTGACTATTTTTCCTTTAAAAATAAAAGTATCCATGAGATATGTGCCTCTTCAACTAAAGAAATGAAAGTATATAGCATTTTTATTTCCATATTATTGTTAAAATATTCAAAAAGCTCATCTCAAACCTGTTTCTTTATTTGGATGTGATTTTCTTATTAATAATCGGTTTGGGAAAAGGAATGGCAGTAACAGGAGTGACATTTTTAAAACAGAGCCACATGCCGTGCATAATGAAATGACATTACTCTCAGAACTGAAACCGTGGCCTTGGTCTTGCGTCTCTCAGCACATGTGAGGGCAGGACCAGCAGATGGACAAGAGAGGCCCCACAGCTGCAGGCCTCCTCCCTGTTCACGGACTGGAGGCATCCAAAACCCTCCACCGTCTGCCCCGCTCCCACAAGTCTCAGCGCACCTCGGAAGAATGCCGGGAATCCTGGAGGAATCCTGTGGTGGGGAGAGGGAGGGCGGAGCAGCCGGGGAGGAGGCGGGGACAGCCGATTCTCCAGTTGAGCATGACGTTTCGGGGCAGGTCAGCTGGCCCGTTTTGCTTAGCAACTCTAGTCAGCATTTTTAATGAACGGGCAATCAACAATGGAAAGTAATGGGCAACTTCACTCTACGCATCAAATTCTCCAGAATGACTGCCACATATACCACATAACGGTAGAATAAACCCCAGGAACCGATACGAAGCTAAAGACGACTCCCCAGACCATGGTACAGGTCCATACTCCACGCTCCTGAAGTCTCTTTTTTCACGCATTTTACTTTATTCTATGTTTTGATTTAGTTTAGTGTATCATTTATTTGACAAGGACAATGCAGTCTGACATAGTTACAAATAAAACTACTTCTCAGGACAATGTGGGCCAATTCACCAGGAAACCTAAGGGCCAAGAATTAGTTTGGCCATGCCTGCTGTAGGTACAAATATACACAGATTGGAGATATTTGATTGCTTTATATTACTCTGCAAATACATTACTCAGGCATTTGAAACATTTCAGACATTTTATTCACCTTCATTTATGTGTGTATGAAATAATTAAAACATGTCTGAGGATTTTGACACTAGAGCTTTAACAATGAAACACTTTCACTTGCCGTTTATGTACTTAGCAAAACAACACTTTGAGGTGAACATTTGAGGTTTAACCATCAGAAATGATCGCACATCCTGTTGTTATCGTGACAATGATATTTTTCAATATATTGTGCAGTCCTAACGTGAACCAATGCGCTGAGGCCCATGCTGTCAACAGTATGATATCCTGTATGTACAGCAGGGCCTGGTTTGGATGTAGTGTCTGATTAGGATGAAACTATTGAGATTGTGTTGTATAGTTTTGGAGATTTTCTTGGTACAATAATTATAAAAAATATAGCCGCAAGCGGCAATGATCGGCCCTCGCCCGCGCCACGCCGCCGCCCCGCAATGCCAGAGGGGGGCGCTTACGCGCCCCAATTTCCCTCCTCATAAAATACCTGCTGCCGAATCTGTGGCGCTCCTACTTCTCATATTTCACTGAAAATGTGTAAAAATTGGTCAAGGTTTGCGGCTGCGCCGCACAAAGACTGTAATACTTGTGCTAAAATCCTGGATAACTTTAGATGGCCCACTCCTCAAGATCATTTTCACCAAATTTCAGGTTGATCGGGCTCACGCCCCGAGGAGGAGTTAAAGTACAAAAGTTTCATTGGAGTGATTTTGCATTTTCCCCATAGGAATAACATGGGATTTTTCCATCATTTTTACAAGTTTGGACAATATTTGCGGCTTCGCCGCACGGAGACCATAATACCTATCCAAATAATGTGGATAACTTTTTGATGTCCCACTCCTCAGGATGATTATCACCAAGTTTCAGGTTGATCGGGACTTCGCCCGAGGAGGAGTTCGTTAAAGTACAAAGTTTAATTTGAGAGATTTAGAGATTTTCCCATAGGAATAACATGGGGTTTTTCTGTCTTTTCTAAAATATTGGCAAAATTAGCGGCTTTGCAAGACAGAGACCGTAATACTTATCCCAACGATTTGGATAACTTTTAGTGCCCCACTCTCAGAAAGATGTTCACCAAATTTGAGGTTAGTCAGGCTTACGCCCAAGGAGGAGTTCGTTAAAATGCATAGGAAAAAATATGCAAATTTGAGACATTTGTCGATTTTCCCATAGGAATAACATGGGGTGTTTGGTCATTGTATGCGGCTTACGTACAAAAATATGACATGGGTCTCATTGGCTTTTTGATCGGTAGGCCAAAATGAAATTTTTGTGCAAAATTTCAAAAAATTCTAAATAACTAAATTTTTTGCTTCCCATATAAAAGTTTGCTTTGATCTGTAGAGCTAACGCCAAATTTAATTTTTTCACCTCTAATAGGTTTCAGACAGTGAGTTTAACAACTCATTCAAATTTGATGCAATTCGGACTTTATATGTGCAAATGGGAGCAAAATTTAAAATTTGAAAATTTCAGGAATTCTGGCCAAATTTTGTGGTTTCACAAGACAGAGACCGTAAAGTTAGGTTCATGATTTGGATAACTTTTGATGCCACACTCCTCAACTTCATTTTCACCAAATTTCAGCTTGTTTGGTTAAACGCGCCCTGGGAGGAGTTAAGTAAAAGTGCAAGTATAAAAACGCTGAGTCAGGTTTAGCGAATTTTCATCCAATATGGCCGACAAATGGTTAAGCGGACGGCGTTACCGTAATAATATTTTGCTTCTCTTGGCACTATCTACCTCTGCCAAGTTTCATGACTCACGATAAAATTTTTTTTTGGCACTTTCCTATCCCGCAATGCATTTTTGTACATTTGGGGCGCTGACGCGCCATATTTTGAATTTTGTAAATCGAAATAGCCAGAATGTACAGAGGCACGATTTTTAGAGGTGTGCAAATTTTCCTGAGACTTCGTCAATGTTCACTGGGTGAAAAATAGGGGTTAGTCCCAAGAAGAAGAAAGAAGAAAGAAGAAAGAAGAATTAAAGCACGCCCAGCGGCATCGAACGGCTCCCCTCGGGGCAGCGCAAATCTCGCTCGCAACTGCTGCAAACAGCTGCGCCCTCATCCTTTCCTTTACTGGGGCTTTGTGGTGGAACAAAGCTGTGTCCCAAAACTGCTGTTGTTATGTATGAGGAAATATGTTGCCAATTGTTGCGGCTCCATATGGATACCGTAACACTTGTCCGACAATTTGGATAACTTTAGATGGCCCACTCTCAAGATGATTTTCACCAAATTTCAGCTTGTGGCTTACGCCCGAGGAGGAGTTCAGCAGCACAAAGTTAAATTTGAGCGACTTTGAGATTTACCCATAGGAATAACATGGGGTTTTTCTGCGTTTGTAAAATCTTGAGAAATTAGCGGCTTAACTGCAGAGACCGTAATACCTATCTTAATAATTTGGATAACTTTTGGTGACCCACTCCTCAGGATGATTGTCACCAAGTTTGGGATTGATCGGGCTTACGCCCGAGGACGAGTGCGTTAAAGTACAAAGTTAAATTTGAGAGATTTTGAGATTTTCCCATAGGAATAACATGGGTTGTTTCTGTCATTTGTTCAAGTTTGGGCAATACTTTCGCCGCCTTCACACAGAGACCGTAATACCTATCCCTATAATTTGGATAACTTTTGGTGTCACACTCCTCAGGAAGATGTCCACCAAATTTCAGGTTAGGGCTTGCGCCCGAGGAGTCGTTAAAGTACAAAGTTTAATTTGAGCGACTTTGAGATTTCCCCATAGGAATAACATGGGGTTTTTCTGTCTTTTCTAAAATGTTTGCGAAATGTGCGGCTTTGCCACATGGAGACCGTAATACCTATCCTGATAAATTGGATAACTTTTGGTGCCCCACTCCTCAGGATGATTGTCACCAAGTTTGGGGATTGTCGGGCTTGCGCCGAGGAGGAGTGCGTTAAAAGTACAAAGTTAAATTTGAGAGATTTTGAGATTTTCCCATAGGAATAACATGGGTTGTTTCTGTCATTTGTTCAAGTTTGTACTTTTATGCCACGCTGGGAGACCTGTAATACCTATCCTATAATTTGGATAACTTTTGGTGTCACACTCCTCAGGAAGATGTCCACCAAATTTCAGGTTAGTCGGGCTTGCCCGAGGAGGAGTTCGTTAAAGTACAAAGTTTAATTTGAGCGACTTTGAGATTTCCCACAGGAATAACATGGGGTTTTCCGTGTTGTCTAAAATGTTTATAGATAATGCGGCTACGCAGACGGAGACCGTATAATACCTATTCTGATAATTTGGATAACTTTTGGTGCCCACTCCTCAGGAAGATGTCCACCAAATTTCAGGTCGAATTCAGACTTGCGCCCGAGGAGTTCGTTGAAATGCGTAGTAAAAAAGATCCAAATTTGAGACAATTTCGATTTTCCCATAGGAATAACATAGGATGTTTCGGTCATTGGTACGGCTTCGCCGTACAAAATACGACATGGGTCTGATTGGCTTTTTTGATCGGTAGGCCAAAATGGAATTTTGTGCAAAATTTCAAAAAAATCTAAAAAAGTAAATTTTTTGCTCCCCATACAAAAAGTTTTTTCACTCTGTAGAGAGCTTATCGCGCCAAATGAAAAAATTACACCTAAAGTAGGTCCAGGCAAGAAAGTTCTACAACCTATTAAAATTTGGGCATAATCGACTCGTTTTGCCAAACGGGAGCATTTTTTAAATTTTGAAAATGAAAGAAACTGCCGGTCAACTTTAGGGCTGCGCCGCGCAGAGACGGTAAAAGTTATTTTAACGAATTGGATAACTTTAGATGCCCCACTTGTGTAGAGCATGTACAGCGATTTTGAGCGCCGTGGGCGAAACGCCCTAGGAGGAGTTCGTTCAAGTTCGACGTGAGCGAAAACGCTGACTCAGCGTTTCGGAACTTTAAATCCAATATGGCGGCCATACGGTGAGTCAGGGGGCGTGGCCATAATAATATTTTTTTTGTCCTCAGGAGAGGAATGCGTGTTCCGAATTTGGTGGCTGTACGACAAAGTTGACGTCGACGCCCCATAGCGCAATGTATTTTGACTTTTTGTAGGTGGCGCTGTGGCGCATTATTTTTTCCCCAAACAAAAACCTATAAAAAACAAAATTTTTCGCCGATTCTGAATTTTGGGCAAAGTTTGGTGAGTTTTTGAGCATGTTCAGGGGGTCAAATTAGAGCTCAAAGAGCAGAAGAAAGAAAAATAAAAAATAAAAAAAAATATTAATATTTTAGCAAAAAACAATATATCCGTTTTACTGAGAATGACAAATTATACGTTTTTTGAAAGCTCCGACCCTTGCGCAGGTCGTCATGGGGTCAAATTGACTTACGGCGCTTAGCTCGTCCACCACCTCCAGAGTCGGGCCCGCATGGGCTCCGCATTGGTTTCCATGTATTTTAGCAGGAACAAGTATGGCTGGTGAGTGGGGCTTGATGCCAGGGGTGTGGACAGTTCACTGTCAATGTTTGGGGCGTTGGAGGGCCGAACTTTCGCTGCGCGTGAAAAGTTCGCCAAGACAGTTGATAGGGTTCTTTTGCAGAGCAGAAGTAAATATGCAGGTCCCATGCCTTGGCATGGGCTATTTCACTGTCGACCATAGAACCGACTAGGCTGCCAAACTTTCGCGCTGGCTATGAAAGTTTGGCGAGATAGTTACACGATGCCTTCGGCATCGTTACAATAGGCCCTACGCCCTGTAGGGCTCGGGCCTAATAATATTCGATGCGAAACAATGTTTCCCCTTTTTTTATTTAGCAAACTATACATTTTTCGGAAAGCGCACGCGCTTTCCTACGTTTTTGTATGGGTCCCTGGTCACTGGCGGACACTTTGAGATTTTTTAGTGGGCTCCGCCACTTTCTGTTTTTTGGCCCTATTTACAATAGTAATGTTCAGTTTTACATTAAATTGTTATATGCACGAACGCGTGCATGAGTTGGGGAACGATTAGTGGCCGACTCACCGCGACGCTTTACGTGGATGACGAGCCGCGGCCCCGTCATCCCACGCAAAGCGCCTTTCGTTAATCTTGCCGACTGCTGCCATTTCGCACGTGGCTTCGCCGTTACAGCGATAATGTTCGAATTTTCCCACTACTAATTGGTATGCGCGGAACGTAGCATGAGTTGGGAATCGTTAGTGAGTGTTTGAAGCGGGCGAGCGCTTGGCGCCGATTCAGGCGCGCCGTGCGGCGACGCCAGAAAGCCGTGCGTCGACGGCACTGCGAAACTAATAGGCCTCTCGCCAGCTTGTGGCGCTCGGGCCTAATGAATGAATTGCCTTTTGCTCAGAAAAAAATAAGTGCACTCCTTTTGCCATTCAAAACCAGGAAAAGGCACTTTTCTAAAACATTACGAATGAATTCAGTTTGGTCTATACTTTCCCTACAAAATAAAATTGAGTATATGAGTAATTGTTCAAAGTAATCATGATTTCAATTATGAGCCAAATAATCGCGATTATAGCTTTTGCCACAGTCGAGCAGCCCTAAAATGTGTCTGCTCAGCTGATTCATGATTTTCGTGTTGAACTATCTATAAGAATCCTAAACTTTTTAAAAATGTGAAATGTGAACCTACTTGAAGGTTTAGTGGTGTATTGTAATGTTGAAAAAAATTAGCAACTTCAGCACAAGGTTAATAAAACAACAATAAAAACATTTCATCTGAAAGAAAATCTCAGGAGAAAAATGGTGGATATCTGTTGAAGCCTCCACTTGGAAATGTCTGGACGTACTGGGTCCAACGGTGTGTTTGAATCTCCCCTGAGGTGAATGGCGTGTCCATGGCGGGGAAGCAGCACTCGGACGTGGTGGCGGCCATCAAGGCGTCCGGAGACGAGGTGCGCCTGCTGGTCGTGGACTCGGAGGCCGACCACTTCTTCAGCCGGTGCAACGTCCTGCCCACGGAGGAGCACCTGAGCGGTAACTGCACACCCACGTCCCACCGCAGACTGCACCCAGAGAGGAACGAGGGAGGAGGAGGAGAGGGAGAGCGAGAGGACACAGAGAAACAGGAAGGGTAGCGGGAGAGGAGGACACAGAGGACGATGGGAGAGTGGAGCTGGAGAGGGAAGAAAATAAGAGGCAAGCAAGTTTATTTATAGAGATCATGTTCATCACAAAGGAATTCAAAGTGCTTTACAGAACAGGAAAAGATGCATTAAAATCACAGTACAAACAGATTAAAAACACAAACAAACACAACGTCCTTTAAAAGGTGGAGAGTGCAGTCCTTTCAGTCATACGCACAGCTAAACATTAAAGTGTCCGATTTGGAATGAGGGTGAGGCATGGATGTATTAAATGAACTGGATAAGGTACGCCCCCTCTGACTGTGGTCCCAGATTGATTAGTGGCCGTGCGAGGTACTGCAGCCTCTTGGAACCAGCCTTTTTCTAAAATTGCTCATTATAATTGCAGACAGGACTGAATTATTATCGGTATTTAAATAAAATAGGAGGAAATGTTCTTTTCTACCGTTTCTAAAATCACAGAAATTACCGTTTTTATATGAAATGGGGGATTGTTGTCACGTGGCGCCCTAAAACAAAGATGGCAGCCTCCGTATCAGGAAGTAAAGCAAAGATGTCAGCCTCCGTATCAGGAAGTAAAGCAAAGATGGCAGCCTCCGTATCAGGAAGTAAAGCAAAGATGGCAGCCTCCGTATCAGGAAGTAAAACAAAGATGGCAGCCTCCGTATCAGGAAGTAAAGCAAAGATGTCAGCCTCCGTATCAGGAAGTAAATGCGGAAGTGAGACATTTTTTTGGGGTCATGCGCCAATGAGCACACTCCATAGGGATAAACTGGGCAGCCATTTTGGATTCATCTTCCAGGTTTTATTATAGTTCTATGGGGTGAGGGAAGAGAAGGAGAGTGAGGTGGAGACCTGGAGCCTGAAGGAGCATCAGAGAGAGGGAGGACTAGAGCACTGATAACCCTGGTACATTTAGAGGAAGCAGGACATCTGTTTTACACGCTGATAGCTTTCATCCATGTGAGGAGGAGAGGAGCTAAAGCTAACACCCAGAGCAGCTTAGGACATGGTAAACCTACATTTCATTTAGGCTTCACAGTCAAAGCAGGAACTCTGGTTGTTTATTATCTTCAAGGGCTTGGGCAATATTCAGAAAAATGAACATCTTTGTATTTTTGTTGCATAATCTCACTAATTCAGAAGATAGTTTAACAAAGCGTCAGGAATGTGCTGAAATGCACTAAACACAAACCGCAAACCGTCCTGGTTTGATGAAGCCATCAGGACAACATCGTATGCAAAAGCTACTAGAATATAACAGAAGTAACCCTCTATTGCAGTGTTTCCCATCCAGGGGTACGGGGACCTCAAGGGGGTACGTGAGCAGTGACCAGGGGGTACTTAAAATGGTTTCAGGTTTCAAAATATATATTTTTTTTAATGTGAAAAAAAAGCTGCAAATTTAACATCTTGGCATATCTTGGACCATAAATATAATTAAAACAAAATATATATTTGTAATAATTGACAATATGTGACTAATAAACCCATTTATTTGCCTCAAACTCAAGTTGGTACTTGGTACTATTGGGAACCATTGCTCTTTTGAGTTGTTTTTCTTGAATTTGTTAAGGACGGCAGGCTTCATCTTTTCCTATTTAAACCAAAATGTTTGTATATTGGATCACGCTTTCTGAATGAGAAAGTCAAGAGACACAAACAGAGGGATTAAGGGATTAGCACTTTAGTTTTAGTTTTTTGAAGTTGCTATCGAATTAAAATGACGTTTGTTTGTTTTTTGTTCTGCTCCATGTTTTTCCTTCTCTCATCCCCGTTCCTCTGTCATGGCCAATAAACCCTACAGGCCAAAAAAAGACTTATTTTCCCTCAGAAAGTTCTCACAATTTGTATTTTTTTTTAGTTCTTGACATTTGACATGGGTAAGTTATGGTACTAATGACTAATTGCATTTGCAAATGGATTTCAAATGTTTTATAGTAAGTGATAATCTGTGTTGTTCTTGCAGGGCCCCTCCCACAGCCCGGGGCGGAGCATTCATCAGACGAGGAGCAGGTACAGACCCCCCCCCCCTCCCCCCTTCCTCTCTCTCCCTCTGAGCCTGTCTGCAGTGGGGGAGAGCCCAGGTCCTCCCCCACATGCCTGGTACAGAGCAGGGCTGGTTAGTGTGTGCGTGGGCGGGCTGACGGGACAGGAGGACAGGGGAGCGATGGAGGGGCTAATGGAACATGTGTGGGGCCACGTTTCGACCGGCCCTGATCCCAGAGCGGTTTACCTGAGATAGACTTTTTAATCATAAGCAATTCACAAAAAGATGCTTAGTAATTCCGAGTTTGTGAGACTTGGCTAAAGATAGACTTAAAGTGCATATGACAGGTTTTCATGATTTTCTAATTTTCTCTTTGTTTGGTGTATTAATACTTGTTATAAATTAAAATGATAGTTTTACACCAATCAAGTAGCCGTTTGTGGAGAAAAGTTGACAAATCTGCAGAAAGTTACAGGAAGTGAACAAACTGATGACATCACACTGAGGGGACAAAGGTTATGCATAATTTACACAAAATAAACGACTTTTTTTTTACTCTTTATACATTAATTCAACAAAAAAGGTGTTCACATCTATTTTTATGTGTAAAAATGTAAAAAATCTGCGACATTAGATGAGTTTTGGCCCAGTTTACAGGATGTTGCTATGGTAATTTCCTAGTGTGATGTCATCATTTACAACCAGGAAGTGAAGTTAAAAGCCTAAAAAATTGCTAAATCGTGATAAAATGTGTAAAGTATCTTGGCAAAATGTGAAATATATTTATCTAAACTACATTTTTGCGAAGTGCGTAGCTCAACCTGTCATGGGCACTTTAACGCGAAACTACTCAGCTTTTTCTGCAGTTATTCCCTTCACTGCTATTCCCTCCTACGCTGCATTAATAATAATAATAATGTTGATGTTAAATGCATTAGGTGCAGGAAATATGATATTATTGACACAAGTTGCTAAACTGCGCTAGTTTTGTTTTAGCTTAGCATGTGGGTGCAAGTTAGCATCACAGGAAGATTTAGTCAGCGTTTTGGTGAAAAATGATTATTTCGTGTTTCTATCTACTTCTTGCCGTCTTTTGTTTTGGCCAGAGTCTGTGTTCTCACTTGTTCAGTAATACTGTAAAACGTTCTGACCGCTCTCTGGACCGCTCCACCCCAGGGTTTGCCTCGGACCCTTTAAACAGGCCGGTACAGTTCACTTAAGACGGTGCAGACACATAAAGATCTGCACCAAAGTGAACCAGTGCAAAGTGCAAACAAGACTTATCGTTTTGTTTCTCAAACTCCAGGTCAAGAGTCTTGGAGATGTGACTGGTTTTTAATGGTATTTAAACGTAATAGCTGTAACACGTGCGCCTAATGGTTTAAAAACATCCTTCCAATCACAACAGAGAGTGATTATCTCATATACTGTTGAAGCATCGTATCATAGAGCAGTGGTTCCCAAAGTGGGGGTAGGGACCCCCCGGGGGGTCGCGAGGGGTGAGCTGGGGGTCGCAAGATGATTTCAAGATCACACTTTAGTTAATATGACACTGTATTTGCTTTTGTTTTAAAATGAAAAACAGTATCTTTTAGAGAAATTGGGTCCAATAAGACAATAAACTATTCAAATAACCAATATTAAACCTGATTTCACACTTAAAATTATTACTACTGTAATTTTCACTTCGCTTTGGGGGTCCGGAGTGGGTTGCATGGCTATTTTGGGGGTCCCGGCCAGAAAAGTTTGGGAACCCCTGTCATAGAGAGTCCTTATGGGTTCAGTACAAACCGGTTTAGTTGTAGGATCTGGAAAAGTTCTGCTGTCTGATTGAATAATGAGAACCAAACACTAAAATGTGTTTGTGAATAGGTCAGCATCAGAAACTTAAAAATAGGATTGGTTTGTCTCATATCTGCCAAACAAATTGACTTTATTCCCCCCTCACTTTTGCCTCTTTTTGTCACAGATATGCACTCCTGTACTCATGGCACTTCATGTCTCGGTGCTAAAACATATAAAGTAGACTGATGTAAAATGTTTAATGAACACGAGCAACAACAAGTCCTCAATGCACCGATTTACTGGGCGGACTGAAAACAGCTTTTTAGTCGAGTAGAACTTATCTTCTGTTGTGCTCGTCTGCCCCGTGTAAACTACAACGGAAAAAAAGATGGTGGCGCCCACGACAACTTCAGGAATAAGGTGAACACTCGCTTTAAAGTTGAAGGAACTTGATATTTGAGTTCAAGCCAAACCGTAAGTGCCATTATATGTGAAGGGCAGATCTGTGGCAAAGAGACAAACGTGGGCGAGGTGAAGTGGATATTCAAAAATGAAATTAGAAATAATAATACAATATTCTTTTCTGATCTTTTTTACAAGCTTAAACCCAATAGACATTAGTACTCTGTAACTTTACTGGGGGAGAGTACGCCATCTTACCCGTCCACCAAAAGAATCACATACATTCTACAGCTTTCAGTGCTTTTTTATATAAATAAACCGTTATATATTTAGAAACTACTAATATTAACAATAAAACAAAAGGTTCCACTGTTAGTTTTTCCGCCTAGGCTAAAACATCCTGTCAATCCCCAGTGGGAGTCAATACTGAGTTCACATCAGATTAGAGTGTGGTGAGGTATGAGATTTACAAGTCTTTATCTAAAATTAAATGTTTTGAAACTTTGCTAAATCAGTTTAACCTAATTTAACTCTATTTAACACAAACGTAAATCAACTCTTTTAATTGTTAATACACTGTTTTATTTAATTTAACTCTATATCATTTAAGGCAAGACACTACAGTGGTCACTTTGCTCTCTCAACATACAGGCTTTCACATGGAAACAACAAACTTGTCCAATCTGCTCCGAAAAATGTTTTATTATTTCATTTAATCTACTTCATCCATAGATTTCTCTGGGACATTGTCACTTCAAAGAGACTCGAGACATAAAGATCAGCCTTAAAGTAGATCCCACACCAAACTGTACAGTCTCAACAAGATTCGGACAGAACTTATAGAATTTTTTTTTAGATCTAATTTTAAAACGGATTTATTGAAGTTTTAAGTCAAAAAAATTGGGCAAATTTGAATTTTTAGGACAATTTTCCATCTAATCTAGTTTACTTTAAAACTAAATAAGAAATCCAAAATTCCCTCGGTAATTTTTTGTAACTATATTGTGTACAAAATGAACCAAGAAATTGAAACCTGGTTCTGTCAAGTTTTCAGATTTAAAAGTCCCAAATATGTGTATTTGACATGACATGATGAAAAACGTATTTATATAAAAATGTATATTTTTTTCTTACATTTCTGTGGGTAAACTGCAGGAGAAGTTTCAAATTGCTATCTTTAAATTCAAGATTGTTTCCTATTACCTGTAGTGTCTTACCTATTCTATTCTATCTATCTTTATTGACTTTAGTTTTGTTGAGTAAACTAATGAAAACATAGTCAGACAAACTAGCATTATTGACCCAGATTCTGTAGACGATGTGGGCATTGACACTTCCTGCTCTGGTGTGATCCTCTGTGGACTCCATGTTGTTGACACTGCACTGCGCGCTGCTAACTCGGGAAGAAGGATTGGCCGCATGGCTGACACAGCTCCTGACCTGTCACCATGGCAACGGGCGACGCGTCTCCCTCTGCCCTATGTCCCAGAGGATCATGGGATTGCGAGAAGTGGCTTTGGCTTTTGCGCACGAGTGGAGGATTATGCTAATGTGGCGCTAACGAAGCATGCTGGCAGGCTAGCACTGCACAACAATGGCTCTTTCAGAGAATAGTATTACATAAGCGGCGCGCGACCTTTGACCTCTCATGTGTGTGCATAAAGAGAGACGCGATAGGCTAAAACTAGAAGCAGCAAAAGAGGAAATAAATAAATGGAGTGCTGTAAGAGGATTCTGGAGGGTGTTGAGCTTATCTTCAGCCGAATGCACCGGCTGAAACTGAGCCTAATGAGGCTCAGAACAGACAGGGAGAATATATACGAGTGTGAAGAGTAAAACACACGCATCCCTGTGTAAAAGAGCAAATATTATGCATGTTATAACTAGAGCTGAGAGCTGGAGAGCTGTAGTCGACGAAAGAAATGCTTGGTCGACTAAAGACCTGCCCTATTGACCGATTGATTTACTAAAACGGGGCGTGGCAAAATATATCAAAACTATGAAGGATTTCCATGTATCTGACCCAAACTGCACACAAAACACCACAACTGCAGAGGAATTCATGCAAAAACAACTATTTTTACAAATAAGTATTAGGAAACTGTATTTTATATGTTGGACTCCAAAATCTTCAGCAAACTCACTCCATATCGTCTTGTTGCTGCTGTTGTTGCCAGATAAATCCATTAAATCCTAAATCAAATAATTGGTCGACTAATAAAAATGTTTTATTTGTCGATTAATCAACTAAACAACTAAAAGTATACAGCCCGAGTTATAACATTGTTCCTTCATCAAGAACATCGTCATTCACGCTTGTAATGAGGTCCTCTCTCTGAGCTTCAGAAAAAACTCAGTTCTGAATTTCCAGGCTTTGTGACTTAAAAGGTAGATACTGGACTGAGATTAAGAAAGTACTCAGAAATATTTTTGGCATCTCCATCCCACTGGAGTTCAGAGCTACAGTATGTATTTGGGCCTCAAAACTCCTGCCATGAACACAGTCAGTGGATATCTTTGGAACATAGTGTGACAAAAGGCCGTTACAAAGAAATGGATGTCCCCAGAACCACCAATCAACCACTGTAAAATACATTTGGACTTAATTTGAAAAGGGAACAATTTGACAGACTTTGGACTAATTTGGATTTATATTATTTTTTCTTTGCTTCTTTTGTTGTAGTTTTTATTTGTTGTCTTCTTTCTGGTCCTGTTATTTGTTTTATAAGTTGTATGTGTTTTAATGCTATGCTGCACTTGTACTAAGCTTTTCTTCCTCAAATTACGTTCATGCCATCTGTGTGCTTACGTTAGCATGTCGGGGCAAGCTAGGTTTGTTTATCTCCCCTTTGCAATGGCTTCATAATGAATTACACACCTTTTTCATATTTATACACAATTTCACAAAGGTTACTGCTCAAAAACATGCATTCTTACTGTGAGCAGGGTCACCACTCCACAGATCTGACCTGTAACGTGGAGATGGATGAATTTAATGCCATACTGTGGAATATTCCTGGCTTCTCTTCCTTTAAAGAAGACGTATGCAGGATTTGTCTTTGTACTTGTCCTCAGATCCAACCACAGACTGAATTTAATGCAACAGTAATGTGGATTTATAAAGACATTTCATAATAAGAGTTTGTCGTTTTCCACAGAGTCTGAGCAGGGACTGAGCTGCATTTGAAATATAATACTTTACACAACACAACATGAAATACTAAAGGGAAAAAAAAGACTTTCAAATCCTCAGATTATCCTCAGATATAAATCAGTTACGTTAATCCAGATAAACAGATGAGGGCATGAGCTCATCACAGACGGCTCACTGTCCTACACTGCCCTCTGCTGGAGAGAGGGGAGGCACACTCCAGCAGCACTGCCCTTAATGAAATCCATTCACTTTTTAGCGTCTTACAAAGTTAGTAGGGCTGTAATCCTTTAGTCCATTAATCGGTCGATGGAGTCTTAGTCGACCAACATTTTTATTAGTTGACTAATATTTTTTCTTTAGATTAAATGGATTTATATGACAAAAAAGCAAAAAACATGAAGATATGGAGTGAGTTAGCTAAAGATTTTGAAGTATAACATATAAATAGTATGTTTCCTAGCACTTTTGTATGTAAATAGTTGTTTTTACATGTTTTTCTTCTTTTGAGTGCAGTTTGAGTCAGACACATGGAGATATGATTTGATATATTTTTGCCACATGCTCTTTCATGGACAGGGCAGGTCTTTAGTCGACCAAGAATTTCTTTCGTTGGCTACAGCCCTAAAGTTAGCACAACATAACATGCACAACATCACTAACATGGCATTATGGGCCCTCACCGTGAAACAAAGACAAGCATTTTTTTTAATCAACCTTCATTCATAGATTTTATTTGGGACATTGCAAAGGCTTCAAAGGTTGTTTTCATCTCCATTCTTTTACCGAACAATACTTCGGAGTACAAGCCTGGAACTGTAAATATGTACATCATCTTTTTCAGTAATAACCAAAAATGTCTTTCCACCGGTTTGCTGTGGACCGGCTCAGCACTGTCCGAAAGTGTCTCCACTGTTTTAAGTGAACCGTACAGAGCCGTTTAAGGGATCCAAAGTGAACCCTGTAAGGTCTAGGCTCCTTAGCTACACCCCACAATCAGATGATTGGATAAAAAACACAGACTAAGGTCCAAACATATATATTTCCACTCTCTACCATTAGAAGAACCAATGCATTACAAGGTGAACCACAAACTAGCTCTAACTGACTAACGGCTGTCTTACCCAAACTCTTTAACTGACCCGCACCTGACCCACCCCTGACCCAGACCGTATCCCACCCCTGACCCAGCCCTGACCCACACCTGACCCAGACCGTATCCCACCCCTGACCCATCCCGACCCACACCTGACCCAGACCGTATCCCACCCCTGACCCAGGCCTGACCCACACCTGACCCACACCTGACCCAGACCTGACCCAGACCGTATCCCACCCCTGACCCACACCTGACCCAGACCGTATCCCACCCCTGACCCACACCTGACCCAGACCTGACCCACACCTGACCCAGCCCTGACCCAGACCGTATCCCACCCCTGACCCACCCCGACCCACACCTGACCCAGACCGTATCCCACCCCTGACCCACCCCTGACCCATTGCTGTTGCCTGTAAACGGTTGGCGTTTATTGTCTCACAGAAACCAAATGTACAGAGGTTCTCATGTGGCCCACTTTTGTCTTGTGTTATCTGACAGCAGGGGGCAGCAGAGGAGCCTAAAGCCAAGACCTCCGTGAGCTCCGGGTCCAGCGCCTCCTCACACACGTCCCAGCCCAGCCCCAGCGCCATGACAACGGTGGGGCTTCACTCACTTCAGTCTGCAGTCTACACAAAACACAGGAGCAAAGACTCTGCAGCATCGTCATTAGTTTTGTCTTTGCGTTCAATTATATCGCAGTAGTTTATCCATCACTCATTTATTTCTTTGTTGAGGTTTCCATTATTATTTACATAATACAGTTACTGCTCGAAACAGTTAAATGAATGGTCCAGCCCACTTCAAAGTCTGCAAAAGTTTCACGAGTAAATTCTTCCTTCATTTTTACAATAGACTTTTCTCAGAACATGGCCAGGAAAAGAACAATATGACAATCACCAAAAAATCAGATCTCTCCCTCTCAGCTGTGTCCTGTCGTCATAAACACAAAATAAAATGCAGGTTCAAACGTCCTGATTAAGGCTTACAACCTGTGTGTTTGTTCTGCTGTGTCTAAAGCACAGACTGAAGTGCACGAGAGCAGGAGCCGCTCTATCAGGAGGAGCACCACACACTGAAAATAACCCTGTGAAAAACTTAAAAACTGAGCTCTAAAATGCACTGGAATATTGGAGCTAATTGCACACAGTTTGTGAAATGTTTTCCTGGTGAGGACCCAGACCATCTGATCCACATCTTAATATTCAATTTAAACCCATTGTAGGACCAGGATTAACCTGGAGATGAGATTCTCAATTTAACAATCCTGATGAAATAAATCATACGTAAAAATAACCAGCAGCAGACATTCCTGGTTACACAGATACTGTCTGTTTTCACTGCTGTAAACCAGGTGTCCTCCTTCTGATAACCTGAGTCTGGTCCCCTTAAACACATGATATCAACAACTATCTATGTGCACTGCAAAATGTGCACTTTGTCTCTCCTACTGTGGATTTTGTGCATACAGTGATCCCTCGTTTATCGCGGGAGTTGCGTTCCAAAAATAACACGCGAAAAGTGAAATCCGTGAAGTAGTCACAGCTTTATTTTTTATTATTTTACAATGCAATACTGAACTATGGAATGAAACCAAAAACCAAAACCTGTTTTAAAGCCCAAAATTTGTTTAAAACAATAATTTTAATATAGTAATACAAGGTTGGAAACATTGTCACTCGCGTATTTCACGCGTATGTCCCAGCTGTGCCTCTTGGTCCTGACTCCGCTCCGCTGTAGCGTCTGTCTCTACTGAAGGCGCAGGTTATGGGTAGTTGTTGGCGCTCTTTCTTTTTCTGAGCAAGAAGATTTCTATAAACGGATATGCCACCTTCAATTATATTTGAGAACTGCAATGAACGACTCGTCAAAGGGTCCCGTTCTTGTGCGTGCGCTGTAGTTCGGTGGATGCACTGTAAAAATATCCGCACTGTAAAAAAAATCCGTGAAGCAGCGAAGCCGTGAAAGATGAAGCGCGATACAGCGAGGGATCACTGTATACAATTTCTGTTTTATTTGTAAATTCTTAGTCTTATGCATACCTTCTCTTATATATTGTGCTACTGTTTTATTCAGAAAGTTCCTAGTTTGCAAGTTTACTACTACTACTTTACAACTACTAAGAAGCTTTACTCAGATGTTACACAATTGAAATCTTGAACACTGCTAGCAACTGCAGCATGTCCAAATCGCATTTTCTCGACTCGTTGAGGATGTGCATTTGGCTGACTCTCCGTCATGTTTGGTCCAGCAGGAGGAGCCAGTGAGCGACAGCCTGGGCTTCGGTCTGTCGGTGGCACAGGCCCGAGAACGAGCGCACCAGAAGCGAATGGCTAAGAACGCCCCGCGCATGGACTGGAACAAGAGGAACGAGGTCTTCAGCAACTTATAACCGTACAATCCAGGCCACTCCCACAGTTTCTCAGTCAAACAGTGTTAAAAAGATGATTTATCAGCTTAATTTTAGGGTTTACCACTTTGTCATTTTTATCGTCAAATGTTTTACACGTAATGAATGTTTAATATTTATGGTTTATGAAGAAGAAGAAGTAATGTACAGTTTGTGATGAGAAGGACCAAGCGATGATTTCCGTGATCATGTTTTACAATGTGACGTGTTCAACCAGAATAATGTTTTTAAATGAATGCACTTTTACTGCCATTGTCACAGTCCCACAATTTTTTCATAAAATTACATAGAGATTTTAGATTTGTACATACCTGAACTTATGATTAAAAAAAAAATAATATGATGCAGTTGTTTGTCCTTGCTTCCCTGTACGCAAAAGGAGTTTATGGTGAAGGACTTTAGAGGTTTGTCCAACTTCGAGGTCTGCTTTGGACATGTCGACGAGTCCCTCTTAAGCTTTCATTGAACAAGTCTTCAACAATCAGTGGAACTACCCAAAAGAAGACAGCAAAGACAATCAGGTTCCTGAAAATGACCAGGTTCATGCTCAGGCCCCTCCAGCAGCGAGGAGCCCGCACGAGCACGAGCCAAAAAGATTAGAATTGTGACCATGTCCCATTATTTATAAACCTGACTGTATATTTAACATTTTCAAAACCTAATGGATATTTATATTATTTAAATATTGCAAACAGGGTATGAAAGTGATTTTTTTTTTAATCAAAGAATTTTTCATGGAATTATTCAATTATTTCAAGTTACTTACAGTAGTTCAAGAAGAACTTGTGATACAATATTTAACATTTGAGAACGTGAGAAATCACAGTGAAGAAACATTCTAGCTGCACCAAATGTTGCCTGATTTGTTTTGAAGGTTAAATTTCACTAAAGCAACTCTTTTCACATGATTCTTGAAGCTTAGTGTGGAATCAAGCGTCACAATCTACTGGAATTCTGTGACCATTTGTGTGTTCTTCTCCCAGAACTAATCCTGAATGTTTTAGATCAGAGGTTGCTTTATAAACGTCATCCAAACTGTTTTTTTCCATGTTTTTCCCAGTGGTCTATCAGAGCAGGACTGAAGTGTCCCGCCTGCTCCAGAGCTTTAGTGTATATCACACGCTTTTCATGATTTACTCATTTGGACTTTTCATTTGTAGTTAAACCTTATAGTTTTACACCAGTAAAGTAGTAGTTTGTGAGGAAAACATGTCCAGTCTGCTCCTGAAGATGTTTTATTCTTTCACTTCATCCACAGATTTTCTAGGACATTGTAACTTCAAGGGCTGTTTTGTTAAAATGCATTTTTCTCCTCTGGGAGATAAAGTGTCTCTTACACACATCAAGCTTTACAGTCTGGGACTGAACAAGGTTTTAACGAAAAGTACAGAAGGATTTGTTGATATCTAATTCTAAAACTGATTTATTAAAGTTTTAAGATAAAAAAAAGACAGAAATTTAAATTTTTAGGACAAATTTCAGTCAAATCTTGTTTACTCAAAAACTAAATAAGAAATCCAAAATCCTCTCTGGAAAGTTTTTTGTAACTAATATGTTACAAAATGAACCAAGAAATTTAAATCTGGCTCTGTCCATTTTTCAGACTTAAATGTCCCAAATATGTGTATTTTTGGCTAATTTCTACATGAAAACATGACATGATGAAAAACTTGTAATACATTTTTTCTTACATTTATGTGAGTAAACTACAGGAGAAGTTTACAATTGATATCTTTAAATTTCAGATTTTTTCCTGTTCACCTGCAGTGTCTCACCTTAAATCAACAGAGATCAAGCGATCAGTGATACATTTGCATCGTTTTATATTTCCCTTTTTTCCATTCAGGCTAGGCCTGGTTTTGTGTGATTTGATGCTGCACAGCTGAAGACAAATGCAAATGTATGAAAATGTACCATTTGGGTGTTTTAGGGTTGCAGGTTGCACAGTTGTTTGACTGTGACTGTGGTGGATCTTAGAAAATATATTATGTAGACAGAGTCGCCTGAATTCCACAGTCCAAACCCAGGAAGCAAAGGCTCAGTGAAGGAGGAGCTGAAGGTGTGGAGGTGGAACAGTCTTCCATCAGAGCCGACGTCATAGAAGGACAGAGCTCCCGCCTCAGAGTCCAGGAACACAGACACTCCACCTGAGCGACGGCTGAAGGGGACGTCCGTTTGTCTGTTGTTGTGATGGAAAAAGTAACGGCCTTCATGGATCCTCAGACTCCACGACTGATCGTTACCTCTGAGCTGACACTCATCACTCTTTCCTCTCCGCTGGATTCCTCTGTAACTCATTGTTCTATTTCGTATGTGCTGCGCCCTCTACGGGCTTCGCTATTGGCTAGCCATCTCCTAGGCTCCGCCTAGCCCTGAGGAAAAAATATCCACCTGCTCCAATCATAGGAGGGGTCCCGCACACCACCTTGACCCCTATATAAGCCCGTGCATTCAGTCCAAACGCCCTCTTTTCATCTCAGCACCTTGAGGATTTTCTTCCACCAAGAATTTGAAGATGGACTCACCGCTGTCTCGACGCCCGAGGATCTCGCCACCTGCCGGTGTCGGGCCCAAGAGCTGCGGTGTTTGCTCGGCGACACTTCTACCGGAGGACGGCCACGACCGCTGCTTTCTCTGCCTGGGTTGGCGCCACTCCGCTGACGACGACTCCTGCCAGGCGTGCATCTCTCTCCCCAGGGAGGAGAGAGAGCGCCGCAGCGCTTTATGGGCCCGTCTCCCCCAGCGCCCTGGTCAGGACCCAGAGGTGCCGGGTCCGAGCAAGCCCTGGAGCCTGCTCCTGCTCCCCGGAGGAAGGACTGGGCGGACTATGATGACGAGGATGACCACCGCTGCTATGAGGAAGACGCCGCTTCCTGTTCTCCACCGACGCTGCTCCCGGGACCGCTTCCCGCCGATCTGATGCCGGAGCTGTTCACCGCTGCGCCGAGCGGATGGATATTCCTCTCCCTCCACAACCCACAGCACCGGTGGAGGATTTCACTTCTGTGGGCTCAGCGCGCGCGGGGGCCAGGCGCCGCCCTGCAGTGCTATGCCCACGAATGGAGCCTATCTTCGGCTATGCCACTCGAGATTGGGGCAAACCTCTCACCTGGCCTCCAGCGTTGGGGTATGGCCCGTACTTGCTCCATCCAGGACTGGTCCTGGGAGTCTGGGGTTCCGCCCATCGAGGATGGGGTCAGGCTCTCCCTCCTACCGTCCTCCTCCATTTGGCCCGGTGGGAAGGCAGCTCTTCCCTCTGAGCGGGACAGACTGACCATGTCCTTTCGACAGGTGCTATGCTAATGCGGCTCAGGTTGTCGCGTTAGCTAGCAATATGGCTTTCATCACAGGGTCACTGGACCGAGTCCTCAACGCCGCTCGAGCTCGGCGGTGAGGACCTTGAGCCGGCTCGCACCACCACGGCAGCTCTCCTCCGCATGGCACAGGCCTTTGCCATCGACGGCAGAACCATGGGTGCTGCTCAGGTTGGTGCGCGCCATCTCTGGCTTGGTCTCTCCAACCTGAAGGACCAAGAGAAGCGCCAGCTCATGGATCTGCCCATCTCCACGTTGTCGCTGGCCCAGACATGCAGACGCCAGGACCGGCTGGATGCCGCCTCCAGAGCGTCGGCCCAGCTGGCTCCACATCTCCAGCCTCACCGTGGTTCCCGCGCGACTCTCGCCCGCCTGCTCGAGCGGTGAGAGGGGTCCGCGTCGCTTCTCCCGAGGACGCGGCGCAAGGTGCTCCTGCCCGCCCGTCCTCGGCTCGTGGTGCTGCTCGGGACCGGAGACGAGACCGGAGGCCTGAACCTGACCGCCGCCCCGCTTCAACTGTCAGAAGAGGGAGAGGGGGGTCCTTTTCAATAAAGGCCGTCAGGCCCGTTACATCACTAAAGGGCATGCTTCTTCCTTGTCATCTGACGTGCGCGCACCGGTAGCGCGCACGGTCACTGATTCACGCTCTTCTATTAGGAGCTCCTTGTTGGATCCGTCAGGGTTGTCTGACGCGCATGCTCAGGGAGCTTGCTCAGTCACACGGCCCGGGGAACGGGGTCTTCTCTCTGTCAGAGATAGTGGCTCCCTAATACCCCCCACTACGGTGAGCCATGGAGCACGCTGCAGCCCGGCTCGTGCTGTTTGTGACAACACGACACGGCGCGTGTTACGCGGGCGAGGCTCACGGCTCAGCGCCTGACAAGGCTCGGCGCGTGCGGCTCACGGCGGAGTCCGCGCCGAGCACGCCACGCCAGAATTGGAGGCGCCACACGCTTGTCAGTGGCGCAGATTGCCACGGGACACGGCGGCGTAGTGCGCAGCCACGTCGTTCCTACTTCAGTCACGCCCAGCGGCCCTCCTGCTTTTCGCCCGGATGTGCAATCGAGGGCCTGCGATGATGCCTTCTCGGCACATACCGGCGACGTTTCCATGCCGCCGAGGGGTGTGAAGCGTCCCGCTGCACGTCTCCCGCAAGATGTTGGTGCGGACGCGGCGCCGTTTGAGCGGCTCAGACTTGTTCGCCCACAAGCTAGCACAGTACGTGCAGAGCCTGCTGTACCAGACCGACCCGGTAGCATCACGATCATGCTCCCTGATGCACCGGGCGCCGGCTCTCCTCCCTCGAACGGGCCCCACGCCTGCACCAACGGGTGCTGACAGTGGGCGGCCAGCTCAACTGCCTATCTCAGTTTCCACAGTGCGTCCTCTTACGGAATTTTACCTGATTTGGAAAAATGCGGGGCTCCTCTCCGAGCCGTGGCTGGACAGGACGCTCCGGAGAGGTTATGCACTTCAGTTTGCGCGGAGGCCATCGCCGTTTCGGGGTGTTCTTGTCACGCGACTCCACAGCCCCGCGGAAGCCGAGGCTCTGCAGCAGGAGCTGGTGGTACAGGGCCCCTGGCCGCTTCCAGACCGTCCCGGGACCTTGGTGCAGGCGGAAGGGTCCCTCTGCTCGCGTCCCGTGCTCGGCCACAGGCTCATGGTCTGGAAGTTGAGAGGGGGAATCTCCTGGGTCTAGGACTCCCCTCGCCTGTCGTGGACACAATCCAGGGCGCACGAGCTCCGTCCACTGTAAAGGCTTATTGCTCCCGGTGGCGCCTCTTTTCAGCGTGGTGTGGGGAGAGAGCGCTGGACCCGGTCTCCTGCTCAGTCCAGGGCGTGTTGGAATTTCTCCAAAGTCTTCTGGAGGGGGGTCGGGCTGCCTCCACTCTGGGCGTGTTCGCGTCGGCCATTGTCACAGGTCATCAGGGCTTTGCGGGCTACTCTGCCCGCAATCACCCACTGGTAAAGCGCTTCCTGCGGGGGGCCCTTAGGAGGAGACCGCCTCACCGACGGACCCCTCCTTTATCCTTTATGGGAGCTCCAGGTGGTCCTGGACGGGCTGTCGGGACCGCCGTTTGAGCCCTTGGAACGTGCAGAGCTGGACTGTTTGTCTTTCAAAACTGCCATGCTCATGGCCCTTGCCTCGGCTAAGAGGGCGGGGGATCTGTGTGCGTTGTCGGTGCATCCTACATGCTTGTCCTTCGGCGCTGATGATGGCCTGGTGGAGTTGTGGCCCAACCCGGCATTCTTGCCTAAGGCAGTGACCTCGGCCTTCAGGTCTAGGGTCATCGGATCAGGCCCTTTTTCCCACTCCTCACGCCTCGAGGCGGATGCTCGTCGCCACCTTTTGTGCCCTGTCAGGGCTCTACGCTGCTATTTGGATCGCACGGCCAGCTTCAGGCGTTCGGACCAGCTGTTTGTTGCTTTCGGAGCCAGGGACCACGGGGCTCCTCTCTCTTCTCAGCGCCTGGCTCACTGGGTATGCCGTGCGGTGCGTGGGGCGTATGAGGCGCAGGGTCGGCCCCCACCGCTGTCGTTACGAGCCCATTCGCCGCGGGGTGTGGCGGGTTCCACGGCCCTTTTACGTGGTGTGTCGGTGGAGGATGTTTGCTTGGCTGCGTCCTGGTCATCCTCCTCTACATTTGTCCAGTCATACCTGCTGGACATTGCAGCAGGGTCAGTCGCTCATTCTGTTTTGAGCGCTGGACATGCCTGAGTATTCTGTGCTTTTCCCAGTTAGGTGCTCTTGATAGAGGCGGCCTTCTGGGTATGGGTCTCCATTGTATGGTGTGTGACCTGAGGCACTTCATCACTTTTACTTCACGGGTGTGCCGGTGCTCTTGGTAGAGGCGGCTTGTGCGCACCCTCATTTTGCCTTGCGAAGTACTGGCGCTCTTGGGAGAGGCGGCTGGTGGTACTTCGGCATGTGTTTTGTGCACATTCTTCAGGTGTCCTTGGTAGGAGCGACCTGTGTGCATGTACCTTACGTGCCTTGGGCACCCTGGACCTTGTGGTCTGGGGTGGATGGGCATGCTCTAATCATACCACGCCAGGCCTGCTGGGAGTACAGTGTTCCCTCACGGCCTTGGCGTAGGTTTTAGCCAATAGCGAAGCCCGTGAGGGCGAGCACATACGAAATAGAAATCTAAGTTACCTAATGTAACTGTAGTTCTATGAGTATGTGCGTAGCCCTCTACCTTCAGGCCCATCAGGCCTGGACGCTCTTATCTGAGTGAAAAGAGGGCGTTTGGACTGAATGCACGGGCTTATATAGGGGTCAAGGTGGTGTGCGGGACCCCTCCTATGATTGGAGCAGGTGGATATTTTTTCCTCAGGGCTAGGCGGAGCCTAGGAGATGGCTAGCCAATAGCGAAGCCCGTAGAGGGCTACGCACATACTCATAGAACTACAGTTACATTAGGTAACTTAGATATATCAACGCCCCCGCTCCACTGCACCTCCCAGTAACAGCGCCCCCTCAGGCCAGTGCTGCACAGGACTTGAGGCCAGTCTGTAAATCTGTCCTCATGATCTGGACACTGCTGCTCCTCTCTCACTCTGGTCACTGTCCGTTTGTCCTCGGACAGTTTGAGTTTTGTGTGAGCTGTGTTTGGATCCAGAGAGAAGTCACAGGAATCTGAGACACAAACACAGGACATGTTTATGATTGTGGCTCTGTCAGTCTGCTCTTAAAGTGTTTATATAGTTGGCTTATAATACATAATGATAGTCCTATTATCAACTGTCATTCATTTGGGTTCTTTCGTCACATGAAACATTCTGAATACACATGGACATTCTGGTATTTAGTATTTATATACACAAATGTAGAATGAATGAACAAAGTCAGTGTTTTTCAATCTTTTTTGAGTCATGGCATGCTTTTTTGGTTGAAAAGATTCTGCAGCACACTATACTTACTAAAAATAATACCAAATCACACCTTTGGTATGGTATACAATAGTGGTATACAATAGCAAATATGCCACTTAATTTGGCAATGGTGACTGTTTTGCTTTCTTTTTTGAATTAGAAGTTGGCTCAGGACACTCCAAAGTGGTAAATTATTACATTACATCCCCATGTGAATCTAAGAGCTTAGATTCTTGGCCCGAACCCAAACTGAAATTTGGGCCGGGTTCGGGTCCACATTTTCCGCTCTGCTGTGGCGCTGAGTCGGGCGGCCCAGGGGGCAGAGGCGCACGTGCGTAACATGCGCTCCACAGCGAAAGAGCGCGTGAGCAGCCAGTGTGTGGTGTTTTCCTCCTCATCCTTAATGAAAGTGGAGCGGAGGAGAGAGAAAGAGAAAGAGCAGCAAAGGAGGGAGAGAGACGAAAGGAGCGAGGGAGAGAGATCCTGTGGGCCAGCGTCAGCGGAGGAACAGGCCCCTCTGGTACAGGAGGCGTCCCGTTGGTGCAGGTAGAACACTAAACACTTGAAGCCCTGTCAGGCGCTTATTCTGCCGATAAAACTCTGCAGGGACTCAGTTTACGTAACTCCGGTTCTACATGTGCAGCAAATGACTCGGGCCGAGTCGGGTTCGGGTCAAATCTTGCAGCAAATGACTCAGGCTCGGACAGTAAGTAGTTACTTGAGCGCTAAAATTTAACCCACAAGCAATAAAATGAGTCAGAAACAGACGTCTTTAGAAAGTTTCTTTGCGAAGGGGAAAAGGCCCAGAAGAGACAGAACAAGAGCCTACGACTTCCAAGAAAAAGAAACCTTTTAACAGACAATACCAGGAATCCTACGTGAATCCTACGGCTCTAATGAAGCAATGAAGCTTCAAAGCTGCTTCGCTTAGAGACCAAGCCCCCTGGATTAAAAGACAAGCCCCTGGACTATTTGAAAGAAAAAAACAGGTACACAGTGGATTCACGTTTATTATGATAAACGCCCCTCCCCTACTGGGCTGCAGTAAAATTGTCAAGCGTTGACCGGTCCGCGGTGATAAAAAGGTTGGGGACCTCTGGTGTAGTCTGTCATCCCTCAGAAAACAAAAAAAATCTACCCAAGCAATAAAGACTATTTTACACCCAACATTAAAGACTGCACTGAGCGCACATCACAATGAAATATATAAAAATATAATGATTAAGAGAGCAAGAGTCAGCAACGCCCTCTACCAACAACGTGAGCCACATTTAGTATGCTGTTAAGAAAATTACAAAAATCACATCAAGATCAAAAGAACAGTGGTGGTATCCTGAGTGAGGAGGAAAAAGCTGATGAATTTGACACCTTTTTCAATCGCTTTGACAAAGGTGTCAACCTGGGTTTAACAGGTTGGTAGACACTTATAAGCCTAATATCAGGAAGGCCAGGGGCCTCGATGGGCTCTTTGGGAAGCTCTTGAAAACGTTTGCAGAAGAGCTGACACCTGCAGGAGTCCCTTGTTTCAGCTGTCTGTGGACAGTGGTGAAATCTCATCTATTTGGAAAGTTATTATTTATTATTCCAATAGCTATTAGATCATGTCCACATAAATAATGATTATCGCCCAGTCACTTTGACATCAATTGTTATGAAAACTTTAAGAGATTTATGTTTGGCTTTCTGAAAAACGAAAGTAACCATCTGTTAGATTCTTGTCAGTTTGCATATAAGGATGGGAGATGCACTGACGGTGCTCTGCTAGACACTGAGACACACTCAGTAAAAAAAAACAACTGGCAAACCTTTCTGCATACTAGAAGTGAATCCACAAACCATTAAGCAGTATTTTACTTTTTTGACAGGAAGACAGCAGCAGGTCAGAATCAACTTCACTCTGGCTTAAAGGTAGTGAAGATTGGTGCCCCATAGGGGGCGGTAAACTCACCCATCCTATTTACACTCTACACCGGTGACTACAGGAGCAGTCCTCCACAAAACTACATTCTCAAATGTTCAGATGACACAATATACTCAGTCTATTTACACAAAAACAGACCTCAACACCTACAAATCCCAAATTCAATACATGGCAGAGTGTGACATTCACAATCTAATTTTAAACACAACAACACCTGAAGAGATTATTTTTGATCCAAAGGAGGTGGGGACCATAGTATGGTCTTGATACAGAATCGGGTAATAGAGGTCACTACATACATGTACCTGGGAATGACTTTGACCCACAGTTCAATTGTGGACCAAATATGTGCAAAATGCTCTACTCACTCAACAGTGATTTGTGAAAGAGTTAATCAGAAAAATGCATAACCCATTTTCTACTGAATTCCTATCCAACCCAATTAATCCAACCCAAGTTATTAGTGAGTCACATTAAAGCACATATTCTGCGTGAGTGAGTTTTTTGAGCTTTTACCCATGTTCTAACAAAAACACAAAAACACAAAAAACACACCTGGAGTTGCATTCAGTTGCCTTCACACTGTTTTGTGGAATGTTTATTAAAAAAATCTCTCCCTCCGAGCATTCAAAATACCTCCTGCTGAACTTTCTGGTTCTGGGACGTATTTTCAGATTATCTGCATCTCTAATCCGAGACTCTTCTGTGGTTTTAAATCATGGGCATTTCTTCTATCTAAACACGATAACTACTACTGCTAGCTTCATAATTACAAGTAGAACATTCGCTTCAAGAAATAATATACCTAAGCACTTGGTGCCATTTACTGGCTGAATGCACTAAGTGTCTTTCCAGGCTGCACACAAAAAATCAAATAAATAACTTGAAGCTTGATAAAGTCACATAATGAACTGAATGAAATACAGAGACTCACACTTCCTCAGACCTGGGACCATCCACTGTTCTCCAGCAGGGTCCAACCTGAAACACACACATTGAGTTTAGACCAGACCTGAGACCAAGATCTGCACTAACCATGAACCATAGACCTACTAAACCAGGACCCAGACCTGAGAGAGTCCAGGGGGTGGTGGGGGTCGTTCCGTAGAGCGGTCAGGCGCTCTGCTGACGGTCCTGGATGGTTGTAGCTCAGGTCTAACTCTCTCAAATGGGAGGGGGCGGTGCTTAGTCCTCCAGAGTTTAGAGCTGAGGCCAGAGAAGCCCCGCCCCTTTCAGAGACCAGACATCCAGAAAGCCTAAAGACACACAGCATTACACTCAAGGTGCAAGGGGCAGCATTACACTCATGTGACCACAAGGGGCAGCATTACACTCATGTGAACACAAGGGGCAGCATTACACTCATGTGAACACAAGGGGCAGCATTACACTCATGTGAACACAAGGGGCAGCATTACACTCATGTGACCACAAGGGGCAGCATTACACTCATGTGAACACAAGGGGCAGAGTGCACCTCTCACCTGAGAGTCTCCAGTCTGCAGGGGGCGCTCTTCAGCCCAGAACACAGCAGCTCCACTCCTGAGTCCTGGAGGTCGTTGTTACTTAGATCCAGGAGTGTGAGACTGGAGGAGCTGAGGACTGAGGCCAGAGGACCACAGCTGTGAGAGGACAGACCACAGCCCCTCAGACTGAGGACAGAGAGGGACATTAGAGACTAGAATCATCACAGAAGGGTTTGAACACAGTCTGGACTCACAGGGCTTTAGTGGAGGCTTTGACCACTGGTAGCAGACCCAGGAAAGCTGCCTCTGAGACTTGATATTCCCTCAGGTCAAAGTCCTCCCCATCTGAGGACAGTAAGAGGAAGGAAAGAGCTGACCACTGACCAGGAGAACTTAACAATGAGAACATTCCTGCTCCCATGTAGTTCTGTATCTGCTGAACCAGACTGTGGTCGTTCAGCTCGTTCAAACAGTGAAGCAGGTTCAGACTTCTCTCTGGAGACAGACCCTTTTCATCCAGTTTCTCTTTGATGTACTTCACTGTCTCCTGGTTTGTTGTGTCATTTCCTGTGTGAGATAGCAGACCCTGCAGCAGCCTCTGATTGGTCGGCTGAGACAGTCCCAGGAGGAAGCGCAGGAACAGGTCCAGGTGTCCGTTTGGACTCTGTAAGGCCTGGTCTATAGTAGAGCAGTAGAGGGCTGATACAGGGTCAGAATTTGTGGAGGAAGAGCGTTTCCTTTTTCTTTTATGCTTTAATTCAGACTC
The DNA here is from genome assembly GCA_019453435.1 of Rhinogobius similis. NCBI lineage: Eukaryota > Metazoa > Chordata > Actinopteri > Gobiiformes > Gobiidae > Rhinogobius > Rhinogobius similis. The sequence goes on along the minus strand of CM033636.1, from coordinate 2,664,101 downwards.
AGGACTCTTAGAGGTGTGTTGTGGCATGAGGTTCTTCTTTGAGCTGAAGAAGGTCTGATGGACGTGAAGAGCAGCTAGAAACTCCTGCACACTCAGATGGATGAAGCAGTAGACCTTGTCCTGGTACAGGCCTGGCTCCTCTCTGAAGACCTGTGTGAACACTCCGGAGTACACTGAGGCCGCTGCAGCGTCCAGCCCACACTCGCTCAGGTCATGATCGTAGAAGATCAGGTTTCCTTTTTGCAGCTGCTCAAAGGCCAGTTTTCCCAAAGATTGCACCATCTCCCTGGTCTCTGGAGTCCAGTGAAGGTCTGCCCCTGATCCCTGGTGATACTTGATGTTCTGGACTTTTGCCTGCACCACCAGGAAGTGGAGGTACATCTGTGTGAGTGTCTGGGGCAGCTCTGGGCTCTCTGTTTGTTCCAGAAGCTTCTGTATAACTGTGGAGAGGATCCAGCAGAAGACCGGGATGTGGCACATGATGTAGAGACTGCGAATGCTCTTGATGTGGGAGATGATTTTGTCAGCCATGTCAGTGAACCTCTTCCTGAAGTACTGCTCCTTCTGCGGGTCGGCAAACCCTCGCACCTCAGTCACCATGGAGACGCACTCAGCAGGGATCTGATTGGCCGCTGCGGGGCGTGTGGTTATCCAGAGGCGAGCGGAGGGAAGCAGGCTCCCCCTGATGAGGTTCACCAGCAGCACGTCCACCGAGGCGGGCTCTGTGGGGTCGCTCAGGACCTGGGTTTGTCTGAAGTCCAGAGGAAGTCTGCACTCGTCCAGACCGTCCAGGATGAAGAGCACCTGGAGCTGGTGGAAGCTGCAGAGAGCTTTGAATGGACTGAAGAAGTGGTGCAGCAGCTCCACCAGGCTGAAACGTGTGTCTCTGACCACATTGAGCTCTCTGAACGTGAACGGGAACAGCAGCTGGAGCTCCTGGTGGGCCCGGCCTTCAGCCCAGTCCAGACTGAACTTCTGAGTCAGCACTGTTTTCCCCACACCAGCCACTCCCTTCGTCAGAACCGCTCTGATTGGCTCTGGTGAATGTGGGCGGGCTTTAAAGATGTCTTCACATGTGATGGTGGTCTCTGGAGCGGCCGCTCTCCTGGACGCGTGCTCCATGTGTCTGACCTCATGTTCCTGGTTGACCGCTGAGGCCCCGCCCTCTGTGATGTAGAGCTCTGTGTAGATCTCGCTCAGGGGGGCGGAGTTTCCTGCTTTAGCCACGCCCTCAAACACACAGCTGAACCTGTGCTGCAGATGAGACTTTAGTTTATCTCTATAAACTCCTGAATAAAGAGACAAAAGAAAAATATTTGTGAAAACTTCTTCTACACTGACATGTCAAAGAGCAAATGTGCTACTTTTAAAAGTTAAGTTAAACAGATCAGATCCAGGAGCTGCTCCTCAGATGGACAGTAACAAAGTTCTTACTGTCCTGCAGGCGCTGGGCCAGCTGCTCCTGGTCCATCCTGCTCATGAAGTCCAGGGTGATGTTCAGAACCTCTCTGCTGCTCGGCTCCTCCTCCTCACTTTCAGAGCATTCTGGGTAATCTGAGGCCAGGAGGCTGTGGAGCCTCTGCAGCTGCTTTTTGACAAAAGTCAGGACGTCCTCCTCCAGACGCTGGAATAGAACATTAAGACTTTTTAGAGAGAACCTGAGGAGAGCCCCAGAGAACCTGACACATGCTATTCACCCTGAATATTAAGTCCAGGTGCTCCTTTGGGCCTCGCTCCCTGTGAAACAAGAAAGCATCATCATTTATTTACTTCAGACTCGTGGTTGATACTAAAACACAATAAGACAGGAGACAACAATAAAGGGGTTATAAAAGAGCTCAGTGTTTCATAGAGAGCATTGATACCTGGGACTCACCAGAGAGTTCACTGAGTCATTTAGGCCACGAATGAATTTATACTTCAGGTTTCTCTTTAGAGTCAAAAAAAGTGTTCACAATAGCCTGACAGAGCAGAAGACGGGCACTACAGGCCCTGGACTTTTTCAGGAGCATTCTGAGTCAAGTCAAGTCTATTTGTAGAGACAACACAAAGACAACTCAAGTCTGTGTTTTGTTATGCACAGATATCAACAACTAACATTTCTGAAATATACAAAAGATCACTTAATGTAGATATATCCAATATATACAAAGGATAAGCATGATTAAAACACTTTCAAGTCAATACATTCAAGCATCCTCTTTACCATAAGCTGTCAGTCAGTAAGTCATCCAGGTAGGTTCCAAGGCAAAAGAAAAGAAATGATGCCCAGTTGACGGAATGTATTTTTTCATGCCACTTGCCTTAAGTTCATCATGAGTAATATTTTTAATTTAGATTAAAATTGCAACAATTGGGATGCACAGAAACAAAAAACCTACAACATGTTTGGTTTAAACTCTAGGAACCACTGAGAGACCAATGGGGAAGGAGTCAGCAGGTCCATCAAAGACTTTGGACCTTAACCGTTTAGAGATTTCAGGACCAAGACTTTTGAAATGATTTCTGTGAGGGACTGGATGTCAATGTAACGCTCATAATACTGGGATAATGTGTTCTCTTTTTTCTTTTAGTAACACCTCTTCCAGCAGCATTTTAGTTGTAACTGTCTAATGGAGGACAGTGTGAGACATGAACAGGCCCTTGCAGTAGTCCAGACCACTAGAAATAAATGCATGGACCTCCTTATCATTGGAATATGTTGTTGAAACTCAAGTTACAGTGCACTTATATAAGACAGATTGAACTTTGTGGCTTTCTTATATTTGCACCAAATTGGGGATGTATACAAGAGTGTCCCGCAGCTCTGAGCAGGGACCAGCCATAGGTGCCGATCCCGTGGGTGGTCAGGAGCATTTGAGGAGCAGAGGGAGAATGGGAGAGACTATGAGTAGGAGAGGGTGAGAGGCTCTTTGTGGGTCTGCTGCTGCGGGGGGAGACAGGAGAGCGCTCGTCTGTCAGATGTCTGTCAGATGTCTGTCAGATGTCTGTTTAGTTGAGGGAGCGGAACTGCGGGAGCACAACTAAACAGAAGGACTAAAAACCCAAAAAACAGTGCTCATGAGACCAGCAGCTTTAGACTCATCAGGTCTGCTTTAGAATGAGTTTATCCTCATGAGGCACTGCTCAGACTATCGACTATGGGTCTGTTGACAAAACAAGTCAGAAAAGCATATCTTTTGTTAGAATAATAAATAAAAATCCATAAAAAGCTGTTTGACTCTGATGTGTTCAAGGCAGTTCAGAACAGCTGACTCTCTGATCCTGTCCCACCTGAACTCATTTGTTTCATACTGAGAGCAGCTCCAGTAAAACACAGGATCACTGTTTGCCCTGATGTTGGAGGAGAAGCAGGTGGTGCTGTCCTGAGAACATGTCCAGAGCTCTGGATTAAGCAGGTCCTACCTCTGGTCTTCAGCAGGATCTTCTCTGAAGGTTGGAGGAAGGCCGTTGGAGTGGTCACTTTTCATAGACAGATGACCGGGAGCAGGTTTAGGTCTGCGTTTAGACCTGGGGCCAGGTCCATGACTGGGTTTAGACCTGGGGCCAGGTCCATGACTGGGTTTAGACCTCGTGCCAGGTCCATGACTGGGTTTAGACCTCGTGCCAGGTCCATGACTGGGTTTAGACCTGGGGCCAGGTCCATGACTGGGTTTAGACCTGGGTCCATGTCCAGGTCTGGGCTTAGGCCTGGAGCCAGGTCCAATTGAGGCCATGTTGTTGGAGCTGGTCCATTTGAACAGAACATATATGGTTACTGATTTGTTCTCCAGATGAGAGTTACTGTGAAGCGTTTCCTGCACAGAGGTCTGTGTCTCCCTCTGCTGGTCACATGACAACATTACTGACACTCAACTGGGTGTAAATATTCTGCCTCTTTAGTGGTGTTGGTGGGTTTCAGATGACATCACATCATTCTATGGGCCAATAATATTGAATACAAATGGGGGGCAGCTAAAATAAATATAGTTAAAATGCTGATTTTTGATGTAAGTTGTAAGTTGTAAGTTCTCGGGTGTAGTTACTAATAGAAATGGTCAGCTTGAGACTTTGTATATTTACTGTTTAAAAATGTTTTGCTAAAGAGTCAGGGTCAGAATGCTGTGATGTCATCTGAAACCCAATAATTATATATATAATTATAATAATATCATTCATTTTAGGGGTCGGGTGACTGGAGCCTATCCCAGTGACTTTGGGCCTTAGGCGGGTACACCCTGGACAGTGGCCAACTCTTCGCAGGGCTGACTATATTATTAATATATAATTATAATAATATATTAATTTTAACTATATATATAAGTATTACACCGGGACTACGTATAGTATATGTTTTGCCCAGATTTCTCAGTCTATTCCAGACTCTCCCAATTTCCATCCTCAACCAGTTATTTGATGAGTCTCAAGATTTCACCTCTGGTTCACAACAGAACCAGAGGAGCAGCGAGAGGGGACTGTATCATCCCCCTCAGGAAAAGTCTGTTTGGTCAAACCACCTTTTCTGTCCGAGCTGCTCAACATTGGAATAACACCCCCATCACCATCAGAAACATCAACACATACACTTCTTTTACATTTCAGTTAAAAATGTGGCTCATAGACAATCAGACCTGTCAGCATTAACTCTTTCCCCTCTTGCTGCCCCCTGCTGGACTCTTGCCTTTTGATTGTTTTTGGTTGATTGTTGTTACTTGTTCGCTTGTTGCTGTTTTCTTTGTTATGTGTGAGTGTTCAAGGTTTGTCTGCTAACAGTGTCTGTCTAGTGTATGGTTTTAGAGTGATGCATTTTTACTTTGTAATAACAATGTACTTTTATTATGTTTAGGGTGACATTTTAACATCTGTCCAGGGACTACAGATGAAAAATAGCCTTGTGGCTAATTCTGGCATATTTACATGTAAATGTGGATTAATATGCACTGTCCCTGAAATAAATAAATAAATAAATAATAAATTTACATGGCAAGGCAAAATACCTCCATCAGATTCGAAACTCAGAACAAAAGTCAAAGATGGTTGGGGTTTACCTTGTCTGAAAAATTATTTTTCTCAGCACAAATCAGGGCCTGCTGCACTGGAGTGACCCAGAATATGAAGCTCAGTGGAAGAGTATAATGTGTTATCAGAGGTTCCTATCTAGGTCTTACTGGAAGAGAACAAACAGAGTCACATATTTGGAGAGAATTCTGTTGGAAAAATGTGTCATGTTTGTTTTTTCAATCTATTATTTACGTCCGAGTGCTCACTATTCTGCTGCAGGAGTAACTGGTGTCCAAGTGGCTCATCGTTACCATGTTTTTTGGTATTGTCCTTCGCTCAGAAATACAGGACTGAGATGAACTAAGTACTACGGACTGTTTTTCACATTTGTCTCTTTAATGCAGCTGTCTGTTCAAACACATTTTTTCTCCTGTTGTTTAGCCTCTGAAGCCTCTGAACAGAAGACTTTATTTACCTCTAATAGACTAGAACAGCACAATTAAACAAATTTGACAATCTCGCAATTTTAATGAATGCAGTTAGCAAATCTTAAAAGCTGCAATTTTTGAAGTGCGATAATTTCTTCCACAAACAACAAAATGTCTTGCTTGGATTTGAATAAAAACTGTTACAACACTGTAGTTTGTAGAAATTCTATCTTGTGCATAGTCTCAACAAGGGCCCCTCCATTTCTACCATTGTTGACATTTCTGAGTGGTTAGCTCTATCTACGACGGGCGTCATCCCACTGGTACAGAATTTGTCCTTCTCTAATATTATCAGATTCCATGGTGAACTTGTCTGCCAGAAGTGGTATGCTATGCACTTCTCATTTTATCTGGGCCGCTTGTCTCCAGTCTGGCCTTCTTACCACTATTTAAACCTCTGTGTGTGGAAGCATAGTCAGGCTGGAATAGTCAATACTAGCACAATGTGTTGAGTGTTCAAGTCGCCGGGTCTGGACTGATGGTAAATAAACTTCTCCTGCCTCAGACATCCAGAGTCTCCTGCCTCTCCTTACAACTCTAGGACTCGTTGGGACAACACTTGTTTTCCCTAACAGTTTTGGCGTCACGGACGACTTAATCTACAAACAGCTGATCTGGTAAGTGCAAATATTTTTCATCTCTTTTTAAAGAGGAAAACTTTGCCTTACCAGATTCATGCTTGACAGACAGAAACCTTTGCAGTGGGGTTTATCAGTTTAGTCCTTACAAAGTTGTAATACTGAATTGGCTTAAAGGAGGTCTACATTTTACTTTTCCTACTCAAGCCTAGAATCACTTTCTAGAGTTATAGTAGCATTTTGCAAATGTATGTGATGTGATCAGCTCATTCTGGAGTTCACTTTTGGTCGAGGACAGTAAGGACTGTCAGGTCCTGACTGTTATTGGTCGACTGGGTATTCAGGGGACAGGGCTGAGCACAGAGCCAGGGGCTGCGTACACTGTGAGGATGGAGCTCATAACAGTGAGTAAGGAAGGTTACAGGACAGTGAGGTGTAGGCTGTGTGTACAGTTTGTGTTTCATATTTACTGATGCAGGTACTTATGCTCAAATCAAATCAAATCAATTTATTTTTATAATGCCCAAAATCACAACAACAGTTGCCTCGATGGGCCACAGGTAAAAGCAGTTCAGATAACTGTCCCAGAATGCCCCTGTCCTTTGACCCTCCTTCGCGGCGAGGAAAAACTACAAAAAACCCCATGGGAAAAAGTAGAAACCTCGGGGAGAACCACAGTGAAGGAGAGATCCTACTCCCACGGACGGACAGGCTGCAGATGAACTAGGACTGACATCCACTTGGACTGAACCAGAACCACTCAAGAGGGAAGGAGGCTTTAAAGAGTTCCTCCAGGAGGACGAGGAGCAGTCCACCCAGTGTAGAGAGCTCCTCCAGCAGGAGATGAGGAACAGTTAATCTAAGTAGATGGAGTTCGTCCAGGCAGACGAGGTGTGGCTAATCCAGGGTTGAGGGAGTTCCTCCAGGCGGGTGGCGCATAGATCGTCCAGTGTAGAGATCGATCCTCCAGACAGATGGGGGTGGGGGGGTCGTCACTGGAGCAGCCGCCGCAGTGCCTTCCCCGGGGGAAGTGGAGAGAAAGAGAAACATGTGAACAGCAATGAACAGACTACAGTTGAAGTAATATTAAATATTGTTGATAGGTAAAGTAGGAAGAACCAGAGGATAGTGTTCAAGCTGCCATACTTCCCCCAGCAGAATTGCTCCAAGGGCAGCATAGCTAAAACTGTAGGTTTTTATTTCTGTTCCTAACTGGCCTGACCATAAGCTATTTCAAAGAGGAACGTTTTGAGCCTGGTCTTAAATGTAGAGACTGTGTCGGCCTCTTTTACATGAACAGGAGCTGGTTCCATAACACAGGAGCTTGGTAGCTAAATGCTCGACCTCCTACTGTGCTTTTAGAGACTCTGGGGACTAACAATAGTCCAGCATTTTGAGAACGAAGAGCTCTGTTTGGATGGTACGCTACTATTGCATCTTTGAGGTAGGATGGGGCCATATTGTTTAAAGCTTTATAAGTCAGGAGGAGGATTTTAAATTTGATTCTAAACTCAACAGGAAGCCAGTGAAGAGACTCCAACACTGGTGAAATATGATCTCTTTTTCTAGTACCTGTTAATAATCTTGCTGCTGCATTTTGAACCAGTTGAAAGCTTCTTATAGAGCTTTTAGGACACGCTATAAGCAGGGCGTTACAATAGTCTAATCTGGATGTGACAAATGCATGGATGAGTTTTTCGGCATCATCTCTGGGCAGGATTTTTCTAATTTTGGTTATGTTACGCCAAATGAAAGTAGGCTGTTTTACAGGCTTGATTTATATGTGCTTTGAACGAGAGATCTTGGTCAAATAGGACCCCAAGGTTTCTTACAGTAGAGCTGGGGGCTACAGAGATATTGTCCAGAGAAACTATCTGGTCAGATAAAGAGTCTCGCAGGTGCTTAGGGCCCAGCAGAATGACCTCGGTTTTTTCAGGGTTAAGGAGCAGATAATTAAGAGTCATCCAAGTTTTTATGTCTTTCACGCAGGCACTAAGTCTGTCTACTTGATGGGTCTGATCAGGTTTCATTGATAAATAAAGCTGAGTGTCATCTGCATAGCAGTGGAAGTTAATGCCATGCTTTCTGATGATCATACCTAAGGGCAGCATATAAAGTGTGAACAGAACTGGACCGAGTACTGAACCCTGCGGCACACCGTAGGTTACTTTAGAACATGGGGAAGATCTCTGGTTTACATTAACAAACTGGTACCTATCAGATAGATAGGATTTAAACCAGCTAAGGGCGGTTCCACTGACACCTATATCACATTCTAACCTCTGCAGTAGAATGTTGTGGTCGATGGTATCAAACGCTGCGCTGAGGTCCAACAGAACCAGGATTGAGACCTGTCCATCATCAGCAGCTAATAACAGATCATTTGTGACTTTAACTAGTGCAGTTTCAGTGCTGTGGTACGCACGGAACCCTGACTGAAAAACTTCAAATAAATTATTGTCCTGCAGGTGGCGACAAAGCTGTTTAATCACAATTCTTTCAAGGATTTTAGAGACAAAGGGCAGATTAGAAATAGGTCTGTAGTTTGCCAGTATGTCGGGGTCTAGATTAGGCTTTTTCAAAAGTGGTTTAATCACTGCATATTTGAAGGACTGAGGGACATAACCGCTTTCTAGTGAAGTATTTATTATATTAAGAATGGGATTTATAATTAGGTGGAGAATTTCTTTGAGGAGTCTACTTGGGATTGGGTCTAAAATACAAGTTGATGTTTTGGAGGACATAATGACTGAAGTTATCTCTGCCTGATCAACAGCAGTGAACCTATCTAGTATTACTGAAGGATTTGTATGGGACACTAGCTTTGCAGTCTGGGCTTGCTCAGTACTGATAGTGGGAGTCATTGCATTTAGTTTATCTCTAATAGTTGTGATTTTGCTGCTAAAGAATAGAAGAAAGTCATTGCAGCTTAGAGTAACTGGTATTGGGGGTTCTACTGCGCTGTGACAGTTTGTCAGCCTGGCTACAGTGCTGAAGAGAAATCTAGAGTTATTTTTATTTACTTCTATTAAATTTGAATAATATCTGGTTTGAGCCTTACGCAGAGCCTGCTTATAAGACAGAAGGCAAGTTTTCCATTCTTTTAGGGATTCTTCTGTGTGGGAGCGGCGTAAGGATCTCTCTAGTTTTCTTACCCTTTGTTTGTGAGAACGTAGTTCTTCATTGTACCAGGGGGAGGCTCGTTTTGGCCTGATTACTTTCTGTTTAAGTGGAGCTGCAACATCAAGAGCAGCTTTTTAGAGATTTGAACATTGAGTCAACAGAGTTATCAATAGCACTGGGACTGGCGCTGTTAGCGACAGGATCACATGACGTAATATTAAATATTGGTTCTATTATTTCTCTGAACTTTAAAATAGATTTTTCAGATATTGTCCTTTTCATTATAGTTTTAGTCTGAGGAGCTGGATAGTCCTTAAGAATAAACTGAAAGGTAATTAGGAAGTGATCTGACATTATTGGGTTTTGGGAAGACATTTAGAGTCACTAATCTCTATTCCATAAGTTAGAACCAGGTCCAGAGTGTGCTGGTGACTGTGGGTTGGTTTATTTACATTTTGAGTGAAACCAATGCTATCTAATAAAGCGCTAAAGGCATTACTGAGGCAATTATTTTCATTCACATGAATGTTGAAATCCCCAACCACCACAATATTTTCCCAGTCTAATACTAAATTTGATAGGAAGTCAAAGAATTCTGTTAAGAACAGCGAGTAAGGACCGGGAGGTCGATAGATTATTATGAGCAAAAACAGCCTTTTGGTTTTCCAGTTTGGGCAGGTGATTGATAGGATAAGGCTTTCAAATGAGCAAGACTCATTATTAATTTTATTAATTTTAGGACTCAGGAGTAAACTAGAATGTGAGATTACTGCCACCCCACCTCCCGGCCTGAGCTCCTGGCAGCTTGAAAGTTAACATGACTCTGTGGGGTGGCCTCATTTAATCTGACATAATCATCTTGTTGAAGCCAAGTTTCAGTTAAAGCTAAAAGATCAATATTATAATCGTTAATTAATTCATTAACTAAAAAGTGATTTGGAGGAAATTGACCTAATGTTTAGCAATCCACATTTTACATGCTTATTTATTAGTTTATTTGTATCATGTGTAGGGATTATTTGTATTAAGTTATTTGGTCTGACACCTAAATTATCTGTATTTGGATCTGACTTATTGGCGTTATTTACACGAGGGACACGCACAGTCTCTATTTGCTTTGACTCTGAACACTTGACCTGTGACAGCGGGCGAGAGCTTAGCGACAGAGAAGAGACTCTGCACCGGGACTCATATTTAGAGAGCGTCACTTTAGGCGACTAAGGCTATCGGCCAAATTCGAACTAAAAGTGATGTACCCTCCGAAGTCGGATGGATGCCATCCTGCGTATGAGCCCGGGCTTTCCCCAGAACGCACTCCAATTGTCAACAAAGACTACGTTGTTTTGGGGGCACCAACTAGACAACCAGCAGTTGAATGCTGAAAAGCGGCTGTACATTTCAGCATTGACCCGATTGGGGAGGGGACCAGAAAATATTACGGTATCTGACATCGACTTCGCCAATTCACACACCGCTCCAACCTGCAATTTGAGCACTTCTGATTGTCTCCGCCGGGTGTCATTACCACCTCCGTGAATCACGATACGACGGAACCTCTGACTACTCTGTTTTAAAAGCCTAAGGTTTCCTTCGATGTCACCCATTCTGGCCCCCGGATAACACCTAACTGAGGCTGCTGGCAGCTTCACGTCTCTGACTATGGAACTTCCAATCACCAGAGTGTCACGTTCGGCGGGCGTGTGATCGCCGAGTGGGGCAAACCTATTGCAGACGGGAAGCTTATGGTGCACTAAAGGCTGGCGTTTAGCGCATCGATCCCTCCGAACTGTCACAAATCTATCCCTGTCTTGTTCCTGGTCTGGTCCCGGCTGCGCGGGAGGCGCTGGGGGGCTGGTCTTATCCTGAGGCTTAGCCTTGCTACCGCTAACACTGCTAACTATGCTAACACTGCTACCTGCGGCGCGGTCGGTAAACCTGATGCTACGACCTGGCTATAGCTAGACTTTAGCTCCTCCACAATGCGGATCCGCGCTTCTAACTCTGTAACCCTGGCTTCCAAAGCTACCACTACGCTACACTTCACGCAACTCTCCCTGTCGTCAGTGAAAGAAGCAGGGTTCTGACTCAACATATGACAACTTGAACAGGTAAGGGCGAAAGAGGCGGAGGACGGGCCAGCCATGGCGCTAGTCGGCTAGGCTAGCTCCGGTTGATGCTAGCGGGCAGGGGGGGATTTAATCCACGAAATACTGAACAAAGTGAGCTAAATGAGGCTCCGGGTTGTTTAGGGAGCAATTAAACTTTCAATTATGTGTAGGAGGGTAAGATAGTTTTTGTATAATTCGTGGATTAACAATAAAGTGTGGAGAACGATCACTCGCAAACGCAGAATAGACTCACCGGATGTGACGTCAGCTGCTGTGAAGTTGGAGATCATTTGGGGTGTAAAACTAGAAAACGAGTGAGGAAAGATGAGTGAGGAAGGACAGTGAGTTTTCGGCTAACTCTGGCCTATGGAGCTTGGGATGGAGTCATAAAATAAATAAATAAATTCATTAATTTTATAAAATAAAGACAACCGTTACCATGGGAATCTGCCATGCTTGTTGTTTGATGTCATAAACTTACATAAAAAAAAAACTAAAAAAAAAACCTTGGCCTAAACAATGTAAAATAATAATAACAATAAATAAATAAAAAGTGTACATAAAATCTATGGAAGAAGCTAATAAACTGCTGGGTCAAATACATTTATGAATATATAGTGTTCGAATACTTTTGCAGTAACGTGATGTCATGAGCCCAAGCTCAATAGCCAAGAGATTGTTTAATATTCATTTTGTTGAACAATGGGCTGAATAACATTTTAATAGCAATTACTATGTCAAGTAAACGAATACCAAGACGGGAGTTTAGAGGGTTTTATTTCACAGTTAATGGACTGTGACCACAGACTGGTGTGAAGACCTGGGTGGATTGTGTCCAGAGGTGGAAAGTAACTGAAGAGTAAAAGTCCTGTACTTTGGTCATTTTTGATACCTAAGTACATTTTGAAGTGGATACTTTTTCTTTGACGTATCTTTGCTTTTACTTGAGTAACAAAATGTAGTGTTTCTGCCGCTGAGCATGTCTATTTGTGGGAGTCATAAAAGTCTGTGGTGTAATTACTGCTGGGCACTATTCAGATTAGCTGTAGATGCACTAGTAGCAGTGGGTGGAAGGGGTTCATGGGTTCAGGGAAGAGCCTGGGAAAGCTTCTCTTTAACCATCAACCCCGGGCCCGGGCGCCATATTGTTGTTTATATATACACTGCGTGATAGGGAGTCACTGTTGGGTGTATTGTACTCTAAAACAAACCGTGGAACTCCAGAATCAGTTGATAACATTTTGATGCATACAGACAAATAATATATTTTTAATATCATGAAATTGGCCATATTTCTGGATGCTGCAGTAGATCTTTATTTCCATTGATATATGTGTGTCTTGTCTGCTTGGCTTTTGTTCTATTTGCATGGCTTTTTATATGTTGTGCTTTTATGTTTCTGTCAGATAAGTCACATTACATTTACAACAGTCTAACTCAGTCAAACACCAGTGTAACACATGCTAAGTCATTCTGTGGCCTATTGCAGCAGGTTCTTCTGTCTCACAGACTGACTCTGGTCTGGCCCTCACAACCTGCTACAGTCGCACATATTCACAGTGTCAGAGCTGTCAACAACAATAACAAATGCAGTGTAGGGTTAAACGTGACACGAGGAAGAAGTGATGGGCCTGATTGGAAAGTTTAGCTTTTATACTGGTCATCTCTTCGTGAATGGGTTCTTTAATATTCTGCAAACAGCTGTCAATCATGACAGGGTATAAGGGCAGTAATAAACTGAAGTTTAACTGAAATATATCTGAGTATCATGAGGATACAGAGGTTTAGAGATTTTAAGGAGACTGCTGCTGACTGCTGCTTGTGTCTGTTCTGTGTGTCTGCTGAAGGTCCTTGAGCACATGTTTGCTTTATGTTGAATATAAAACAAACTCAATACAAGGCTTACAACAATATGCTAAAATGGGTTGTATGTTACAGTAACGGTGTGCTAAAACTACTCTCTGGGAATAAAAGGGCATTATTATTGTAACAAATTATGAATACCACACATATAAAAAGACTATGGAGAAGGTATTTCTGACACGTGTTAAAGCTCTGCTGAGGATAAGAGGATATGGAAATAACTCAGTGCAGCATGATAAATTAATAACTAATAGTTGTGTTTGTTGATGACGGCGTTTAAGATGATATTCAATGAAAATGTGTCATATTTTGAGAATTGATGCTGCTCTGTAATGTTGCTTTACAGGAGCCACAGAAGATGGGGATCGAGATAAAGAGATGATCCTTGAATAACACGTCACATTTGACTTGACTATTGCATGTCATCTACTGCAGCGACTTGTGAGTACAGCTTTTACAACTGGGTTCAACAAACAAACTAAAGTTCAAAAGGGAAAGCTTTTGATAACTATTATATTTAAAAAACAAACAAAAAAAGACACACTGCAGAATATGTAAGATCAAACAAACAAATGGTTTCTGTATTAATAATAAAAGTGACATTCATTGGTATAGGTGACATTTTTGTAAAAAGGTATTTATTGTATCATCGGATATTTTTTTTAATTTTTTGAACACTATGTGATGATAATTGTTGATATTATTATGGCTGTTATGAAGTACAAGTTTATACTGGACACAATAAGAGCTGAGTTGGAGAGGTCTAGTATGTAGTGCAGCAGTGTTGTGCTTATTTGAAGTATTTAAGGTGGTCATATTTGCTGCTTGGTTTAATGATATTATTGCAGGGTTTGAGATAAGATCAGATTAATGAGTCTGTTGAAGCCGCAGTATGTAATTTTGTAGCAAATGTGTCCTTTCTGTGAGTGAGCTCTCCATAAACCTTACTCATACTTGGCCTGGAGAAACCTCCTCCTGCTTGTTTCCATGGAAATAGTGTGCCTTTAGCTATAATATTCCACAGTGTGACTGTGGCATGGGGCATATCCGTCTCTATTGAGAAGCTGACACATGCCATTTGCTCTGGTTGAGAAGTGGTTTGAACTTTGTTTCCATGGAATCATGCAGACGATATGACACCACCAAAAAGTTTCATACTGTTGCTTTAATGAGATGGCAGCAGGCAGGTGCTTTTATTGTGGTATGCAGATAATACTTCTATGTGGATTATAATGTAGTGAGTTTGAGCCATTCATTTAAATGGTCTGACTTGGTATTTGTGAATTTTCCTCATTGGATAATTATTTTTGAAAACACCACATAAAATCAATTAAAATAAATAAATAAAAAAGCAAATGAGAAGCCATTCCTTTTCTTCTCCACAGACGCTGTAACTGTTAAAACTACAGGTTTAGTTGGGTTTCTTGAATATCTCACCAAGCACCACAATAAATAATCTTACTAAAAATAATAATAAATAATAAAAATAATAAACATGTCTTAACTTTGAGGTAACGTTGAATCAAGTTATGAATGAAGTGGTTTTAGATTCAAAATAATAATAATACAAAAATAATAATTTTTATAATACAAACACATAAATATCTGCAGAGAAAGTATAGTTACTTTACAAATTGTAAATTCGATTTTTCACATTGAAAGTCTAACGAGATCAAAATGAAGTACTTTTGTCCAAAGCTTACACAATATGTGTGAGGGCAATAAACAGTTAAAGTGGTACGGCTAAATGATGTATAAGGCATTTAAAAAAAAAGAAATACACTGTTTGGACGAGCTTTACTTTATTTTGTGCTTTTTGGAACTTCACTGACTTGATAGGCGGAGATGTTTAAATACTTAACCTTCTGAAGTTGTGCAGATTCTAAATCCTTTTATACCTTTTGTTTATTTTATTTTATTGTACTTTTTATTTCCATATTTTTTGTTTAAAAAAAAATCTCTTATTTACTTTATTTTATTATGCTTTTTTTTATATTTCCATATTTTTTGTAAAAAAAAAAAAAAAGGTTCTCTTGAATTCTGGACTGCTAGTATTTGAAATAGTCTGAGTGGAATCTGAGATGGGTTTGATGCCCGGTGTGTCTGGGTGGGCCTGGTTTGAGTGCAGTGGCTCCCTGGGTGCTCTCGACTGAAGGTCACATGACTGGCACTGGCTCTGCTGCTGTTTGTCTATAAAGACTGTCTGAATGTGGCCGCTCATGACATGAAGCATGAGTTGAACTGAACTAAAACCAAAGACTGTCCTGGGTCTGAAAGTGCTCTGTGGACTGGGCTCCTCCACGCTGGCCTCCTGTCAAATGAATGAACTGAATCAAAGCCTCTGCTGCTGCTGCTGCTCTAAGGCCCCACTGAACTGTCTCTGCTGCTGCACAAGGGCTGTGTTCACCTGGGCTTGGGGCTGACACCTGCTCTCAGATCCACTGGCACGCAGTTCACTTAGTTATCTTTCAATGGATTGTCATTTAAGAGGAATTCAATTGTATTTGTATTTCATTATTTCAGAGAAGGAATACAATCATACATTTTAACAAGTTATAAACTGAAGTCTTATAACACCATTTTGCCATACAATGTCTAAGAGGCAGGACTTAAAACAGTTTATGTCCTTCCAGCAAGGGGGGGACCCCTTCAGAAAGTTTAATAGTTTTGAAGGTTGATCATTTAAACTGGTAACACAATACAAATATTAACATCAGAATAAAGAAAATCTATGTTGCCGTTATCGGTGAATTCATTTCACAAACTATGTGCTCTGGTGGTTTTATGCTGACAAAATATAAAGCATAATGAGAGTAATAGGAGGCAGCTACAGTAAAATGAGATTAAAATATCAAGCGGAAAAATAAATAAATAAATAAAAGTTTGAACTAACTTAATACACCGTATGGACAGAACTGTAGTGGAGAACAGTGAGCTAAAAATATGTAATAGTATGGGTATGGTATACTAAGGTATATCAGGAATTCAAAGAAAAATTTGATGCATTTTTCATATTGTTATTAGCCTTTAAACGTGTTCTTAAGTGCCTTAAATTTGCCATCTCATGTTATCTCATGTTATTGATTAAATGACAAGATTCATCAGCCTGTGTGAAATGACACTTACTGAGTGCAGCCAGTGGATAGTGCCGAGTGCTCACACAATTTAGTAAAGTTAGCCATCAATAAACGAGCAGTTACAGTTATCGTGTTTAGAGGCAGAAATGCTCAGAACGAGTCTGGCGATGATTTTAAGACTTAAAACAGCAGAAAATTCTCTGATATGTAACAAATGAAATCTGAACATACGTCCCAGATCCACGAAGTTCAGCAGGAAGTGTTTTTGACACTCAGAAGGGGGAGGATTTTCTGATAAACATTCCTCAAAACAGCGTGAATGCAGCTGAGAACAACTTCAGGTGTGTTGTTGAGGACAGAACATTGTTTAAAAAAATAATAATAAAATAAAATGGCTGTAGCATAATGTGTCCTTTAACAAATACAGTTGTGTTGCACGTTTAGATGCCACTGTTGAAATGAAGCTTTGAAAGAAGAATACATTTAAGTGGTAAAGGAGAGATTCTAAAATGATACATTTAACTGTGTTTATGAATTGAGTGTTTATGTCTCTGTTGATGGCGAGTGGTGAGATATTCAAAATAAATAAAACAGATTGTACAGTTGCTGAAATATATTCACAGATTCAAAAGTAAGGCATGTTAACATCATATTAAAGTGCATTTATGAAAAACAATATTATAAAGGCATATGTTGATGGATTTTGCACCTTATTAGATCTTTGGTTGTTGCTCACCAATATAGGTGAAGGTTACAGAAGGTTATTTAAAAAGCTGTCATTACAGTGAGTTGTATATAAAATGGGTTGGTTTCAATAGCATTTGTGATAAGCTTACTGGTAAAACATAATGGCCTCATCAGATGTCAAGATTTATCTAATTCTAACGGTACCAGAGGAGGGTGAGAGGAATGGCTGGTTGCCTTGCACATATGTGTGATACTGTAATGTGGCATGTCTAATTTAGTCTTTGGCTAAAATGAGTGTATTGATATAAGTTAGAGTTTGCATTAAGTGTGCCTGCTCAGAGCCTTCAATTAAGTGGCCTATAGCTGGTGCCATCATGGCTCTGCCCAGCCACACTCAGGCCAACTTGGCTTCTGTTTGACCTGGTGGGACGGTAGTCACGTTTTCGCTTTTCTTTTGCTCAGGTTTAGCTGGGGATGGGTTTGTCCTTAGGTTGGTAGTGGTGTCGGCACTGGCTCCTACGGCCCTGTACAGGGTTGGCCCGGTGACACATCATCTGTTTGTTCTTTTTGGCCGGCCCATCAGGTCCACCTTTCTGTTCATTCTTTTGTTATATATTATTTTCTCTTTTTGGGAACGGGAGGGTTTTCCTATGAAGAGGATGAAGAAGACACTACGAAGATTTGATTTAACCTGATTGAAACTTTTGATTATTGGTTCCTCTCATAAGTGTGTTTTGAATCTGAGGCAGAACTTAATAAACTATGTTTATTGGTTGAGAATAAACAGTGCATGCTTTATTGTATTTTGAATACAGCATATTTGATTTTAAAAGGATTTCAAGATATAATGTTGAGAAAAAGAAAAAAAAAGAAAAAAAAAAAGGTGTTTGAAGATTCAATGTGCCTAAAGAAGATTATTCTTTGGAGAGAAATTGACACTGAATGAGCACTTTGGGCTGAAAACCCTGGACTGTTGAGCCCAGACAGTGCTCCTTATGTACCTGAACTTTCCCCCTTGTCCCACAGCCCTTGAATACTTATGCCCCTTCACCGGTTAAAGGTTTGCTCTGGACATAGAGCCCTGTTTTCATCAACCCGTTCCTCTACATCTCTGTTTGAAAGAGAACTTTGCCCCACCACCCCACCCAAGCTCCTGGATCCTTACGTTGTCTTGTGGATGGACATTTGCCCCTTGCCCCTCTCTGGACACTGGTCACAGTTACATGGATCTCATGATGAACATTAAACTGTGCTTCCTGAAAACTTTGATGCTGTCTCAAGGCACTGAGCAGAGGCGATGCTCAGTGTGAAGAACATGGACTCTTTTACACTACTTTAAAATAATACAAATAAAAAAATCTGAGGGTTTGTGATATTTTGATTACTGTTCTTTGCATTGGAACAAATGTAAAAGAATATATCATAAGGAGTGAAATTGGTTGCTGCTTTCATTGTTTTTACTGATGATTTAACACTTAGGTCTGATGCATGCCATTTGCTAATGTGTTATGTTTTTGGTTGTGATTCAATTTAATGACTTATGTTGGTAAAATGTAAAGGTCTGAATATGCTTCCACTTATTTTATTTTTGATTAGTTTGAATTAAGTTTCTTTTGTGAAAACCATAAGTTTTCAGAGGAGGGAACTGTTGTGGAAATTCTGTCTTGTGCATAGTCTTAACAAGGGCACCTCCATTTCTACCATTGTTGACATTTCTGAGTGGTTAGCTCTATCTACGACGGGCGTCATCCCACTGGTACAGAATTTGTCCTTCTCTAATATTATCAGATTCCATGGTGAACTTGTCTGCCAGAAGTGGTATGCTATGCACTTCTCATTTTATCTGGGCGGCTTGTCTCCAGTCTGACCTTCTTACCACTATTTAAACCTCTGTGTGGAAGCACAGTCAGGCTTGAATAGTCAATACTAGCACAATGTGTTGAGTGTTCAAGTCGCCGGGTCTGGACTGATGGTAAATAAACTTCTCCTGCCTCAGACATCCAGAGTCTCCTGCCTCTCCTTACAACTCTAGGACTCGTTGGGACAACACTTGTTTTCCCTAACACTCAAGACCCACCTTTTTAGCCTAGCTTTTGATTAAAATGTATTAAGCCGGGGATCACCGGTGGATCGGCGGCTACACGCCAGCCGGGGATCACCGGTGGATCGGCGGCTACACGCCAGCCGGGGATCACCGGTGGATCGGCGGCTACACGCCAGCCGTGGATCACCGGTGGATCGGCGGCTACACGCCAGCCGTGGATCACCGGTGGATCGGCGGCTACATGCCAGCCGGGGATCACCGGTGGATCGGCGGCTACACGCCAGCCGGGGATCACCGGTGGATCGGCGGCTACACGCCAGCCGGGGATCACCGGTGGATCGGCGGCTACACGCCAGCCGTGGATCACCGGTGGATCGGCGGCTCTCCGTGTCGGTGCGCACGGGGAGCCGGGGATTATCGGTGGAGCGGCGGCTCTCCGTTCGATTACGCACGGGGGGTTAGCAACACACCAGCCGGGGATCATCGGTGGAGCGGCGGCTCTCCGTGCGGGTGCGCACGGGGGGTTAGCAACACACCAGCCGGGGATCACCGGTGGAGCGGCAGAGCTAACAACACGACAGCTACCTGTGACCAAATGCCAACCCAACCGAACGGTAAACAACTCCGACACGGCCAAGCATCAAGCTTGTATCACAGCCCAACTCGGTAAGAAAGCAGCGAAACAGAGCACTTATAAAGACATGGTGATTCAAAAACAACAAACAACAAAGTTATTTATGACAGTAAATCATGCCAATGTACTCTGGGACCCACAGACAAAACCTAAGGGAATATTTGGTGGACACCTGAACATCCGAAGTGTCATATCTAAAACTGAACAACTTCAACACTTGCTGACCAACTCAAACTTGGACTATTTGTGTCTTTCAGAAACCTGGTTGAAACCGAAGGCACCACTCAGTGCTATTCATGTACCAGGGTACTCTATTTACAGGAAAGACAGACAAAAAATTAAGGGGGGAGGTGTCATGATCTATGTCAAAAACTCTATTCAGTGTCAAAAACTGGACCTCCCTGATAATAGCCTGGAAACTATTGGAGTGAAATTAACGCTTTCCTCTGAAATGTCATTCCTAATTATAGCTGTTTACCGTCCACCTTCTGCAAAGGAAATATTCTATGATCATCTGTCTGACATGCTCAAGCCACTTAGCGCAAAGGAAATAATTCTTGTTGGTGATTTTAATATAAATTGGCTGGACAAAACCCGCAACAAAAAGCTAAAAGAAATCACGTCTAAATTTCACTTCACCCAACTGATCAGTACACCAACCAGAATTACAAAAAATTCACAAACACTGATCGACCTTGTCCTTGCGAACAAACCAGATCGTGTTACTAAAACGTATAATCTTATCACAGGTATGTCAGACCATAATCTTACACTCAGAGTCTCGAAAATTGCCAAAATCACAACCAAAGAACAGGACCTCCTAAAGGAAACTTTAAACTCTTTCATACCAAGGAGAAACAGGCAATTGCTAGAAAACGAACTGAGAGAGATAGACTGGGACAATAAAAATACAAGATGCAAACTGTGAAGAGATTATGGACGCGTTAATAAAGACATTAAATGAGGTTATTATAAAATACTCGATAACAGCCCCAAGTAAATCTAACAAAACAAATAACCTACCTTGGCTCAATGAAGACCTGTGGAAACTGTTAAAAAAGAGAGACTCTGCTCTAAAAAAATACCTTAAATCTAGACTTAACACAGACCATTTAGTATTTAAAAACTTAAGAAATAAAGCAACATCTGAAATGCGAAAAGCT
Organism: Rhinogobius similis; assembly: GCA_019453435.1. Classification (NCBI taxonomy): domain Eukaryota; kingdom Metazoa; phylum Chordata; class Actinopteri; order Gobiiformes; family Gobiidae; genus Rhinogobius; species Rhinogobius similis. Next base: position 2,643,356 of record CM033636.1, on the reverse strand, counting down.
AAAGCTAACTTCTTTCTGAACATAATTAAAGAGGCCAGAGGCTAGAGCAAACTATTATGGCAAACTATAAACAAACTGACAGGAAGAGATCATAAAAAAACTGACATCAGTCAAATTCAATACTAAGGGACAGTACACACTGATAGCCAAGTCATAGCAAATAAATTTAACGACTACTTCATCAACTCTGTCCTCGAATTAGGCAAGAGCTTCACTCCCAAAATTAATACCCCACACACTAATAGTCAAACAACTGAATTAGATCTAACCCTGACTTTCTAATGAACGAGACAGAAATAGCAAAGATTCTGTCCAAGCTATCTAACTCAAAAGTAAGGATTGTCATGGATTGGATATATCCTTTATTAAAAAAATTGTCAAACTTAGTTAAACCAATTACAACATTAACTAATGCGTCCATCCAACAAAATGTATTCCCACAGTCACTAAAACAGGCCATAGTCATCCCTATACACAAATCCGAGGACAAAACTAAGATTTCCAACTACAGACCAATTAGCATTCTACCAGTATTTACTAAAGCAATTGAAAAAGTGGTTGCTGCACAATTAATAAGTCATCTAGAGACAAATAAAATTCTACATCCCATGCAATTTGGGTTTAGAAAACACCACTCAACAGAAACCGAAACGCATGTTGTTATTTCATTGAACAACTTAAACAGTCTCTGGATAAAGGGGAGGTAGTAGGAGCCATTTTCCTCGATCTGCGCAAAGCTTTTGATACAGTGCACCACGAGACCCTCTATTCCAAACTTAACCATTGCAAAATCTCCACAAATACAATAGACTGGCTTAAATCATACCTATCCAACCGGTCGCAATCCGTCAAAGTTAAGCATTCCATATCCTCACCGAGGTCATGCTCCATGGGTCTACCTCAAGGGTCAAACCTGGGACCAATTCTTTTTACTGTATATATTAATGACTTACCCTCAGTATGCAACAAGGTAAAAATGCAAACGTATGCAGATGACACTGCAATCTACACAAATGGCAAGAGTATGGCAGAGGTAGCGACAAAACTAACAACAGCTATGGAAAATGTAGCCCTGTGGCTACATGAGTCATGTCTGACATTAAATTATGACAAAACAGCAACAATGTATTTTTCCAACAAACGAAAGGAAGTGATCTGTCCCAGTGTGACAATAAATAATAAAACCATTCAAAATGTCAGTGAATACAAATACCTAGGACTTATATTAGATCCCTCTTAATTTTAAAAAACATGTTAAAAAGACATCTAAAATTTTAAAATATAATCTGGCAACCTTCAAAAACATAAGGAACTCACTCACAACAGAAGCCGCAAAAACTTATCTAAATACTATGATCTTACCACATTTTTCTTACTGTATCTCAAGCTGGTCCCAAGCAAACAAGACCACACTGAAGCCGCTAGAATCAATCTATAAGCGCGCACTAAAAATCCTGGATAAAAAACCGCATCTGTATCATCATTGCCATATACTGCACAAGCATAAAATGCTGAGCTTTGAAAATTTTATCACATTAGCCCAAACTGACTGGTTTATAAGATCATCCACAATCTGGCTCCTCCGCCCCTCAAAGAGTTCATTCACCAGACTTCAGCTATGACCACCAGGATCACCAGAACCTCCACCAGAGGACAGTGTAGTATTCCCCAGTGTAGAACAAGCCTTGCCCAATCGTCCTTCTCAGACCAGGGGACCAAACAGTGGAATAAGCTCCCACTGAGCTCACAAATGAAAGTAACCTCTGTACCTTCTCCAGAGAGGTAAAGAAGTGGTTAATTGAGAACCAGAGATGCACACACTGAGCACAAACTTGCACGCTATTATTTGAAATATGTATATATGGTTTTATGTAATTAGTATCGAATAGTCTTGTCTTAGCTCCTTTTATAAACTTATTTAAAAGTGTATTAGCCTTACTAGGTGTAAATTGTTCTAGGATTTTTTAACAACTAATACTGTAATCTTAACTTTAAAGTGCTGGTATCTGCAATGAACCTCGATGTTAAAATAATGTTGATGACGATGAAGTGTGAGTGAATGATTGAGTGTCAGAGACTGTATGAAAACTGTTGCACTGTAAATAATGCACGTTGTACTCCCCCTGTCCCTGATCCAGGACTGCAGATGGAAATTAGCTTGCATAGCTATAATCTGGTGCAATCATCTTTGCCCTCGAGCATAATGTCATTGTACATGGTCCTGTTCAAATAAATAAATAAATAAATAAATTACATTGGTATTTAATATAATTTATTATTTTATTTGTAATTGAGGCTAGTTTTTATGTATTTTACATTCAACCTTAGGTCTTAGTTTTTACTTTACTATATATTTTATCTTTATCCTCCTTTATCTGAATCCCTTTATTCATTTTAGACTCTCCAGTGTGTCCTCTGAGGGGCCCTCTGTACTGGGAGCAGTGGTCGGCTGTGGCCCCTGGGCACTGGCTCGTGGGCCCCTGCTGGAGGTTGGTCTGTGCCTAATCTCTCCTCTGGGTCCTGAGTCTGTGTCCTCGGGCTGCTCCTGGTGCAGACGGCTCCTCTGATGGTGCTCTCACAGTTGGTTCACCTGCATGCACCTGTGTGTTTGCGTGGAAGCTTTAATGTAGATGGTGGGGCCGGGGTGGGGGTGGGTTCGGGGGATCGTTTTAATATGTAAATTGGAAAGCACTTTGTTTTAAAATTTTTGTATGAAAGGCGCTTTATACATAAAGTTTGATTTGATTTGATTTGACTGGTGAGCTCAGCAACACCAAACCCGGTAAACCACATAAAACCAACGTCAACCAAAGTCAACAATCAAGAGAAGACTTCAGAGTGAATACAGAGGGTTCACCACAAGATGGAAACCACTGATGAGCCTCAAAAACAAGAACGCCAGATTAGAGTTTGGAAACAACTAAACAACTAACATCTAAAAAGCCTTCAGAGTTCTGGAACAACATCCTATGGACAGACGAGACAAAGATCAACTTGTACCAGAGAGATGGAAGAGAAGAGTCTGATGACCCAAAGCACCACATCATCAGTGAAGCAGGGGGTGTGGCATGTGGCTGCCAATGGGACGGGTTCATTGAGTGACTGCCTATGCATAGGCAGTCATTGAGTATAGGCAGTGACTATTTGTTGAGTGACTGCGTATGCTTATGCAGTCACTAATTGTTCTTGTATATTTATTGAGTGACTGCGTAAGCTTACGCAGTCACTCACTTTTCACAGGTCACAGTTTTTAAATTCTTTCAAATTTTTTTGGATTTTTCAATAGTTCCTAGCCTTCTAATGTCTGCTATTACTTTTGGTAAATGTACCTTTTGTAGTTTTTTCACAATTTTGAATTTTCGGAGCACTTTTTCCTATCTTTTAGAGTGGGAGCTTGTCAGTTGACACTCTAGACCAGGGGTTCCCAAACTTTTCTAGCCGGGACCCCCAAAATAGCCCTGCAACCAACTCGGGACCCCCAAAGCGAAATAAAAATGACAGTAGCAATAACTTAAAGTGTGAAAGCGTGTTAAATTCAGTTTAATTTAGGTTATTTGAATGGTTTATTGTCTTATTGGATCCTATTTCACTAAAATATATATATATTTTTTTATAAACAATATTCCAAATACAATGTAGTACTTATTAAAATTAGATCTTGAAATCATCTCGCGACCCCCAGCACACCCCTCGCGACCCCCCAGGGGGTCCCGACCCCCACTTTGGGAACCATTGCTCTAGACTAGTGTTTACTTTTAAATGTTGGTGTTTAAACTCTTTCCACGGTGTCATTTCTTTTTCAATTTCCACAGTTTCAACATATTTCCACAGTGCTCCATGTGGTGATTCTCCTGATGTGTTTCTTGTCTTTGTACGTGCTGTAGTTTTTGTACAGTGACCAGTTTAAGTGTTTCCTATTCTTTACAATGAGCACTGCTTCAGTCTGTGTTTGGCTGTTGCCATGGCGTCCAGCACTTCCCTCACTTATAATGGACTGAGCTTCAAACAGTGCACTGTCACCAGCATTTACAAAGGTTTAGACTTTTACAAGACTTTAATCATTTTAAAGTTTGTAGTACTATCAAGTATTACAACACGTCATTGTATATTTTAATATTTTAATACTTAACATTTTAATACTTTTTATTTTTTCAAATGTATATATATTTTAATATATATATATATATGTTTTAAATATTTTGTTTTCAGTCATTTAATTTATTTCAGATACTTTTGACCAAATCTTTTTATATACAAAAGTCTTTCTAAGTTTTCAGTTTTCAGAGTTTTCCAATGATTTCCAGTTGTTTTCAGCATTTAATTTTTTTTTTTTCAGATACTTTTCACCAAATCTTTTTCAAAACTACGCAGTCACTCGCAATGGCTTCAGCCATTGCAGCAGCATCTAGTTGAGTGACTGCCTATGCATAGGCCTATGCATAGGCAGTCACTATTTGTTCTTGTATTTTCCTGTTTTTCGGCACGTTTCACAGGCCACAGTTTTTAAATTCTTTTAAGTTTTTTTTCATTGAGTGACTGCCTATGCATAGGCATAGGGAGTCTCCACTTCCCCCGAGGAGTGGAGACTGTTTCAGACACTGCGGCGGCTGCTCCAGTGACGACCCCCCCCCCATCTGTCTGGAGGATCGATCTCTACACTGGACGATCTATGCGCCACCCGCCTGGAGGAACTCCCTCAACCCTGGATTAGCCACACCTCGTCTGCCTGGACGAACTCCTTCTACTTAGATTAACTGTTCCTCATCTCCTGCTGGAGGATCTCTCTACACTGGGTGGACTGCTCCTCGTCCTCCTGGAGGAACTCTTTAAAGCCACCTCCCTCTTGAGTGGTTCTGGTTCAGTCCAAGTGGATGTCAGTCCTAGTTCATCTGCAGCCTGTCCGTCCGTGGGAGTAGGATCTCTCCTTCACTGTGGTTCTCCCCGAGGTTTCTACTTTTTCCCATGGGGTTTTTTGTAGTTTTTCCTGAAGGAGGGTCAAAGGACAGGGGCATTCTGGGACAGTTATCTGAACTGCTTTTACCTGTGGCCCATCGAGGCAACTGTTGTTGTGATTTTGGGCATTATAAAAATAAATTGATTTGATTTGATTTGATTTGATTTGAAGAGAGGTGCAAGGCCTGGCAGAGCATCACCAGGATGAAGCCCAGCGTCTGGTGATGTCTGTGTGTTCCAGATTTCAGGCTGTAATTGACCGCAAAGGATTTGAAAAGTGAAAGTTTGATTTATGATTTTTAATGTTAATAATATTTTTGTTCATTTGTCCCATTACTTTGGGTCCCTGTGGGAGGCACATGTACACACTGTTGTAATGCCTACACCGTTCTTCTGATTTGGATGTAAATACCCTCAAATTAAAGCTGCTCTGCAGTTTAAGCACATCTTGACAGTTTCATTTGAAATCCATTGTGGTTTATAGAGTCAAAAAGATTAAAATTGTGTTCATCGTCCAAATATATATGGACCTGACTGTATATAAACATGAAAAGTGGAAAATGAATGAATGAGTACTGTAGAAAATCTCCTGTTTTCTGGCTCCGTTACCTTAGCACAGCATATTGAGTATTAGTTTGATTTGTTATTCTCTTATCTCTTTGATTTACCTTTCGGAGCCTCTTGCGTGTTCAAAACTGAGAGAGGAAGAAATGAATCAAACAGACCTTTCACTATCAGCTAATAACACATACCAGCAGAGGAAGAACACGGAAATCAGTAGCTTTGATCCAAAAGGTTTATTCCCTAAGTTTACAATCTAATACAACTCTGGCACCTGCTATGCCATTATTGAAAGCTACGTTCCGAGTCTGCTTCCCCTGAAAACGCGCGCCCCAACATAGCAGGTTGCCAGTATTTAACACACAATACAAAGTTGCAAAAAATGTACAGCGCGCTGTTGATTTGTCCAGCACCCATCCGACTCCCCATCCGGAGTTTTCCTCGTTATCAACAGCTCTGCATTTTTCCTCTGGTCAGCAGAAATTATCTGTGTGGGAGGTGTGAGACCAGCAGTCATTTTTGACTGTCTCTGAAGTTGTTTACTGGAGTGTGACCTGGGCTTAAGAAACAGAGGGTTGTGCACAAAACAACACAATATACTTCTGACTCCTTCATTCATCATTATGACAATACACTTGTGAATAAACTCATATTAATATAAAAGATGAAATGTTGAACTCTTCAGTACAGAGCGTCATCATTTTTGTTTTGAGGTTTATTCAAATGCAGGTCTGTGTTGGAATGCCGTCTCTTTACATGAAGCCTCCAGTATGGGGTGAGATTTGTTTCATATTAATTTATTGACGCAAAAAGAAAAATCCCAGATTTTTTCACAATCCCTGACTTGCATTTATGGATTTATGCACGCAAAATTAGATTTGCATATATATATTTGTGAAAACACAGATTCACAAAACAAAAATATGTTTAAAATTAGAATTTACAAAATTACAAAGATATATATATATATATATATATATATATATATATATATATATATATATATATATATATATATGCAAATCTAATTACAAAATTAGATTTGCATATATATATTTGTGAATAAAACATATTTTTGTTTTGTGAATCTGTGTTTTTGCATGCGAGAATCTGATACTGAATTTGAGGATCACCTACATTGTTATTTGTTGTTATATTGTTATATTTATTCACAAATATATATATATATATGCAAATCTAATTTTGCGTGCATACATCCATAAATGCAAGTCAGGGATTGTGAAAAAATCTGGGATTTTGAATTAATCTTTCTTTTTGCGTCAATAAATTAATATGAAACAAATCTCCGAGTCCTGCAGAGGATTCAGGACTGCACCGGGCTCTTCACGATCATCAACCTGGGACTGTCTGAGGAGTCGCAGGTCAGGTCAATGACAGGATTCTCCTGACGCCGTCTCTTTGGAGGAACTGAAGAGATTACAATGACCAGATCTATAGAAAAAAAAAGTATTAGTCAGATTCCATTTTCCCAGTTGTTAGAAGGTTTTTTGAAGGGCTGAGGATGGAAAGGACAAAAGTGACTTTTTGAGTTAAGTGTAAACTTAAAAAAATATGCAGTACCAGATTTTTAAAACGCAAAAGAAGAAAGTTCATTAGTTTGCTTTGCAACGGATCATGGCGGGTGGAGAAAGACTCCACTGTCTTTAGTGAACTGTACCGCTCTGTTTGTTCAAAGGGGGCATGAGAGATAGTAGCTTCCAGAGAAAAGCAGACTTTTTCCATGTCCTTAAATGCACAAAGAACTTCTGTGTGTACTTTTTCAAATCCAAAATAGTCCGTAAATGTGCTGAAAAAAGGCCCAAGTACATCTCTGTTAATTTAGGTCCGTCTATTTGACTTCTGCCAAAACCACAATGCAGTGCTGAGACAACGTCTGGTGCAGCACTAACAGAGAAACACCATCCACATGGATTCTCAAGAGTTTGTGAACTCACAAACACAGGAATTTATATGGCAGGGCCAGGATAAGTCCAAACCTTAACCCAACGCATTACATCAAGGTGAAGATGTACTTTGTGGGGAAGTGAAATAAATATAGAAAAAACGTTCTGTCTCATTTACTCCAGCTTCAGCCACGGGACACACACTTAATCTATTTGTGAATCAGTGAGATCGGCCTTATGATTAAAAAGTATAGTTTAGGTGCGATTTAGACTTTACGTATCAAAAACATTTTGTTCGCGTGACGTCGGCTGCACACACAGCAGACCCCTGTGAGCCAGGACCTTGTAGTGCCAGTCGAAACGAGGCAAATGTGTAAAGTTCAGTGGTCAGATATCAACCTAACTACTGCGTTCTACTTTATATGTAAACCTAACATAGAGCCACTTTTGCTCTTTGGATTCTCAGCGCTTAATAATGATTCTAGATCCTCTATACAAACAAATGTTGATCATGAACTATCAAAGTAATGCAGAATAACTTACTGTCATAGAGGTCACTGGACTCAACCTCAGTTTCACGCCGTCTTTTTCCTCTCTTTGTGCAGTCTAAGTGGCCCTCAGGAGCACAGACTGGCTCCACACGGCGCTTCTTCCCTCTCGGTGTGGGGTCTGTGGGCTGAACCACCGACGGCCCTGAAGGAGAGAGGACCTCTGGAGCACAGACTGGCTCCACACGGCGCCTCTTCCCTCTCGGTGTGGGGTCTGTGGGCTGAACCACCGACGGCCCTGAAGGAGAGAGGACCTCAGGAGCACAGACTGGCTCCACACGGCGCTTCTTCCCTCTCGGTGTGGGGTCTGTGGGCTGAACCACCGACGGCCCTGAAGGAGAGAGGACCACTGGAGCACAGACTGGCTCCACACGGCGCTTCTTCCCTCTCGGTGTGGGGTCTGTGGGCTGAACCACCGACGGCCCTGAAGGAGAGAGGACCTCTGGAGCACAGACTGGCTCCACACGGCGCTTCTTCCCTCTCGGTGTGGGGTCTGTGGGCTGAACCACCGACGGCCCTGAAGGAGAGAGGACCTCTGGAGCACGGACTGGCTCCACACGGCGCTTCTTCCCTCTCGGTGTGGGGTCTATGAGCTGAACCACCGACGGCCCTGAAGGAGAGAGGACCTCTGGAGCACAGACTGGCTCTACACGGCGTCTCTTACAGGACGTATTCTCCTCAGAGGACACCAGCAGCGCTTCTTCAAGAGTACTGTATGCATAAGAAACAAAGGAATTATTAGAAATTGTTACATTTTGAAACCATGCATCTCGGTCAAAAAACTTCTGAAATGGAATTAATAGATGGATCCTTTTTGAAGTATACTTTTGGCAGCAGGAAAAAAAAGCTACGCAACGACATGGATGACACAGAATGGTTTGTTGGGGGCAGGCCTTAGGAGAGATCACTCATTTTTGTGCACTCTCTTTATATTTATGTTTTATGACCTCTATACATTTTATAAGATGGAAATATGAGTACTGGACACCAGTCTTATGTCATCAAGAGGTTGCACCAATTCAGTTTTCTATGGGGCTAAATTACTGCCAAAACATTGTAAATGTCATATATGGTTTCACACGTGTAACACTTATAATTTGTGTTATGCAGAGATACAAAATGATTTGAATACATGCGTTTTTCTTTACAAAGATAGATACTTTAACATGTACGAATGAGTTTTTGGATTTGTACAAATATACAAATAGTTTTGGACAAATATTTGGTTTTGAAAAATATAAAATGAAGCAATGTGCAAAAAAGTGTTGTACTAATGTATTTGGGTTTGCAAATACATGCATTTTAACCTTTACAAAATTGTTTTTTGATTTGCACAAATATATATATTACTCAAATATATTTTCATTTATAAATGTTTTTTTAAATAGTTGAAATAAGTTTTTATTTGCAAATATATAGTAATGTATATCTGTATAAATGTGTTCTTGATTTGTGGGCGCATCTTACTTTGCACTTACAAAGCAGGCTCCATTTGTGTGCAAAACACAAATGATATTTGCAGCTACTGTGACAGCTACTTAGGACTGCAGATGGAAGTTAGCTTGCATAGCTACAATGTCTACAGCTACCATGTCTGGCATATTTACAACGTTTTGCCAGTAATTTTTCCCCATAGTTACCGATTACAAGCCTTTTGCTTTAAGTATCTGCTGATACCTCTGCAGAGCTTCAAAGAGCATATGTTACTATTTATAGTGCGACCGTTCTTTACGATGCAACTAACTCCAGAACAGCTTTGTATGAATAAAAGCTCAAACTATGTTCTGATGCCACAAGGGCCACTAAATAGACTTGTTACATCAATAATCAAGATGTGTTCTATCGTAACTAGCGTATTGTACACTATGGAAATGTTATTGCTTTTCCTGAAATGTTCCAAGCTGGTCAGTTACAGGTCAGATCTGTGGAAATTCGAGCGCACTCACAATAATATGCATGTTTTTATAGGGTATTTTTATAACAAAATCTCCTTCAGTGAAATAACTGCAAGATAGATAGTATATTTAACGTCACCAGGTCAAAGATTCAAGGCAAAGCAATAACATCTCCATGGAGACAAGAAGGTAGTAGCCCCTCGTCAGAAAAGTTACAGAGTGCATCTTTAAACCTGGTTCAATTGTAAAGTCTTACACTTTGTCCTGGTCCTCCTCTCGTATGCGTATGCAGGGAGAAGGTCCACTCTGCTCCTCCTCTGAAGATGTTTCGAGGTCTCCTAAAGGTCCAGTGTCCTTTTCCTCTGAAGATGGGGTATCCATGAGGGTGTCAGACATGACCTTCTCACACTCCGAGACACTAGAAGATAGATTCAGGGTTAAACCAGACTGATCTATAGCTAAAGGTGCATCTAAATCTAATGAAGTCTTTTGTTGTGAAGTTAGTTTGAAGTTTGTTCAGTCTTATTGTTTTATGGTCTTGATTTTGTCCTGGTCCACTCTTGATTTTATCCCGATCTAGTCATGGTTTAGTCCTGGTCTAGTCATGGTTTAGTCCAGGTCTAGTCATGGTTTAGTCCTGGTCTAGTCATGGTTTAGTCCAGGTCTAGTCATGGTTTAGTCCTGGTCTAGTCATGGTTTAGTCCTGGTCTAGTCATGGTTTAGTCCAGGTCTAGTCATGGTTTAGTCCAGGTCTAGACTTGACTAGACCAAGACTAAAGACTAATCTTTAGACAGTTTGGTTGAACGGTGGTGGTTGGGTGCTCTCGTGGCTGACTGGCAGGTGCACTGAGCTGTTTTGAAACTCAACATCGGAAACATGTAACTTCAGACTCATAAACTGTTGTCCCAGAAATCTGACTAATCTTTGACCTCACTTATAACATCTTAAGTGTCAACAAGTTTAACTTAAGTTGGTTTGGCCACTACTGCCAACAACGTTCATTTGACATGACTCCGGTTTGAGCAACGGGCAGAGATAGAGAGTTTTATGTCTATGATTATTGTGAGGGAAAGGCTTGTCACATCCAAATGCAGCGATGTTGATTAATAGCCTTGGTTTAATCCTGGTCTACTCTTGGTCTAGTCCTGATCTAGTCCTGGTTTTGGGCCTGGCTGTACTCACTGGTCTGGGTAGATGTCCCAGAATGGGCGCAGGTGCTCCAGAGTTACAAAGGGGTGTCTGAGCAGCTCCTCTGGGCTGATGCGGTTTGCAGGGTCTGGCTTCAGCATCAGACTCACCAGGTCCAGGAAGAATGCTCTGTCACACTGGTCCGCTCCATTCAGAGGAGTGGACTGGAAATGGAGACAACAAGTTAGGCTGGTCCAACGTGTAGCACAGATCGATGTTTGTCAAATTATAGTAAAGTTAACGTTTAACTTTGAAATCAATTACACATTAAAAATATCCAAGGATGGAATACGATATAACATTTGTTGCACGTTTGATGTAGATTGTGTGAACATTTCAAAAGCAGACTTACCTGGAGAACATGGTGGAGGTTGGAGGTGGTGGGGGCAATACCATGGAAATTCTACAAACAAGCACATAGGTGTTAGTCTGAAGTCAATGTGAAAATAGAGTTTATGTACTGCATGTCACTACATTCAGAGTTACAGCGGTGAGTGGCAAAAGCTGTTTAAAGCCAGTTTAAAGGTGCTCAAAATGAATTTTAATTTCTTAAATACGTGAAGATTAAAAGCGTTTGCAGTGCTCCAAATGTAATCCTCAGTTTCAGAGGCCATAACAGAGTTTGGGCATCATCCTCCTGCTATTATCATGCAACAGAATAAGTCTACATTATACAACCCTGACCCTTAAATTATTTTTCACTTTTGCCATTCAGTCCAAACATTACGGGGCAACGTGAGCACATAATCTCTACTCAAAACAAAATGAACGATAAAAGTGAAAATGGGTTACTGACTGTGAAGAACCAGCAGCCATTGATGGGGATCAGATAAATGTGAGTGCCCAGACCCTTCAGCAGCAGGTCAGTTGAAGGAAGTCCAACGGTGTTTATTATTGCACAAAACTGTGGAAAGAACACACATTATTGAGTTATTTCAAGGAAAGAAAAGTAAGAAAAAGACAAAGTTTGCATCTATCCATGATTGTAATAATCGAATAACCCTCCTCACCGTCTCATAATCACTGAATTCTGGGAACAGCAAGTGTCCGAGGAACAGCTCGACGATGATGCAGCCGGGTGGACCACATATCTATGGCCTGGTCATAAGGAGCTGCCAGGAACACTTCTGGAGCTCTGCACACATAAATAGTATAGCGTTAGATTGAGTTGAGGGCAGAAACCCTCCTGTGAGCTTCTGCCTGTCCCTGCTCTCTCCTGTCATTGTCTCTAGTCTGTACCTGTGCTGCCTCGTCTGCACTATGTAACCCTGCTCTATCTTTGACACATGCTCAGCCAGCCCAAAATCGATGATCTTGATGTTCAGAGGTTTGGAGACGCTATCCACCATCATTATATTGTCGTTCTTGAGGTCAGTGTGTACGATGCCTAGCCTCTTAAGGAAAGACAGAGCGCTGGCCAACTGCAAGTGAAGCAAGTCTGGTTACTCAAGGAACTTGTACAAAACAGTTTGACTTAACTAAGCAAATAGGTAGGAGCCTCCTATTGGTTTATTGCTGCTTGGGTGATTGTCTTTCAGCTGCAACACGGTATTTAAACCCAGTTAATGCAGTGACTGGCTTCTCATTTCTGTAACAACCACGTGGAAAGACAAATCCTGTGGTTGTGGCAAAGATGTCAGTGTGTTTGAGAAGAGTCAAATCATTGGCTGCATCAAGCAGAGAAAACATCTAAGGAGATTACACAAACTACTAAAATTGGCTTAACAACTGTCCAATGCTTTCTTAAAACACTGAACGGATAATGGGTATAATGAATGTTTACTACTTTTGTGATTTGTGTGTGAAAAGTCAAACCTGGTGCACGATTGGTCGGATCTGTTTCAGTTGGAGCGGGCCATGTTCTGAGACATAGTCACGCAGACACATGTCCAGGGCCTCGAACTCATGTACGTAGTGGCCCCTGAAGTCAAAGGAGCCAAACCACTGCACAATGTGGGCGCGGGGCCCTCCGTTCTCCATCAGGAGCCTGAGCGTAGCAGCCTGTGGGGCAAACAGAGAAGAGGGTCAGATGCACACATTTAACAGGCCACATACTTAGTTTCATGACAAAATAACTGGAGTTTATTATTCGAGCAGACACTTAGATGCTAAATGTTGCTTCAGGAGCACTAAAACGATAGAAAGAGGCTTGTGCTTAGAAAATTCATGAACTGATAAAACTGCTGTAAAGGACGTTTTACCCCGATTTCCTTTTTTCAGCTTCTCACACCTTGTTGGTGCAAACAAGCTGAAAAAGCGATTATCCTAAATGTAAATCTGCCCAAATGTGTCTGGTTTGCTTATGTTAATATCAAACCACAAAAAAGACACTTTTAGAACAGGGCTGTCCAAGCTTTTAGTCGTGTTTGGTCACGTTCAGTATGTGTCACATTTAAACGCACCGTGGTCACTTTTAGTCGCATCTTTGTCATTTTTAAAGGCATTTTTGTTGCTTTTTTTCTTTGTGCATTGAGTCACGTTGGTTGTTTGTAGGTGTGATTTTGTCACTTTTGAACACATTTTTATTGCTTTTGATCGTGCTTTTGTTGCTTGTTTCAGTTTGTACAAATTTACACTACAGTGTGAGCAGTTTTCATTCAAATCAAAGCAAGATATTGCACTTTTTTACAGCCTTTTCAATTTGCTAATTGCATCCATTAAAACTGTGATTTTGTGTCAATTTGGTTTAATTGTGCAGCCCTGGCCTGTAAGAGGTAAAGAAAGTCAGACAAAATAACTGTTTGAGCACAAATCTGCATTAAAGAGACAGAGAATCACGATTCGACTATTTCACAAAAATAGCTGATTGTCACAGGGACCTGTGGGGCCTGATGGTGACACTGATCTACTGTCCATCTTAGATAGAGCCTACCTCCTCTGCTAGCTCTTCCAGGTCTTCGTTGACCTTGATCATCTTCAGTGCCACCTTCTGGTCGGTGGAGGACTTGCGGCACAAGGAGACCTCCCCAAAGGCGCCGCGGCCCAGCATCTTCTCCACCGTGTAGTGCTCTGTGCTGGAGACGATGGTGTCACCAACAGCAACAAGGGCTTCACGGTCCCCCATGACGGCGGAGTTAACCTGAAGAAGAAGCACCAGGAAGATTAGTTTGTTGTTTTGGTGATAATGAAACATGCATTTAAGTGATAAACGTTACAAAATCGAAAATGAAAAATATAAATGACAGTATTTCTGTTTTACTTATGATTGGAGTGCAGTACGACTGCATTCACAAATCAAAATGCTGTCTAAAATGGACTGAACCTGGAATGAAACCTGGACTATAACCAGGACAAGTGTGAATGTGCTCTTTGTCAAATTTAAATCTATTTTCTTCTTTTGAGAGTTCATGCTTGTCTGTGATTGGTTAAATTCACCTGTCACTCACTCAGAGAATGACAGTTTATATATTCATCATTTGCCAAGACAAATTTATTATAAAGTCTATGATAAACCAAATGAATTGACCTCAACTCAATAGAAGACAATAGTACAACGTTACAAAGCCTAAGTCCCACATCAGTAATGCAGAGATGTTTGGAGGAAATAAACTGATTTAATCTTAGTGTTTCCTTAAAGAAGTCGCATTAATGATCTAAATATGTGACAAATAAAGGATAAGGACAGCTTTACAACATGAAAATCAACATAAGTTAGGAAAATGTCCATTAAATCACTGAACCTAAACAGCCACTTGAGTGAACTGATCGTAGTTTTCAAAATGTGTGGTCAAATCAAAGACATTTTCTTTTGTATTTATGACAAAATACATCATAAATCTAGAAATGATCTTTAAACCAGTTACAGCTGAAAACACTCTTTCTTGCCCCAAACCCAATGTATCCCTTGCACGCAACAAACGTGCCCCAGCATCATTTGTTAGGACGTCCTGCAAAAAGCACCGCATCGCTTTGAAGAGCAGGTAAAAACGCTGCTTTGGACCAACTTTGAGAGAGTTGAAGCGAAAACTGTAGGAGCTGTGCGCTAAAACGTGGAGCTGAGTACAAACCAACTGACCCTGACCCAGGACTGACGTCAAGTGAGCCCAGTGTGTTGTGCGGTCGTTTTATAGCAGGTTCTGTTCCGCAATGACATCATCGATGACATCATCGATGACATCATCCACCTGCATCATTCAAATCTTTGTGGGAAATAACATGAGGACTGTGAGCATGTAATCTGAAAATGAATCAGTTTAATGGAGAATCCCTGGGTAAAATCTATGCTTTCTATCTGGAAAGAGCTCCTAAAAACACACAAACTACACAAAGACGTTCAAATGTGAAGCTGGTTGGCTCATGGTCAGAGTTTTGTACCAAACAGATACTGATACTTTAGGAGTCCTTTGACTTAGAAAAACAGGACTTTATACTTAATATAATAAAATATATGATAATAATACTTTTTGTCCACCCTCACCTATTGACTTTTTACTGTCATTTTCCAATTTAAAATGAGTATTAAAAGAATATACTTTGTCGAACATACATGTGTTATGCACCATTTGAAAGGCAAAACATTCACGTTTCAATTTATGTGAATGAATGCAATGTAAGTGGTGTGAGGCGAGACTATAGCACTTATTAAATGAATGCACTAATGAATGCACTTTTGATTTATTTGATATATATATATATATATATATATATATATATATATATATATATATATATATATATATATTTAAATGCTCGATTTCAAAAGGCTCTTGCAAAGTCATACTTTATAGTAGACGCTGCAACCAGCCATTGTCCTACAGGTCGATAACAACTGTGTCAGAGCTCTGGGTGCAAGTATATTGAAAATGTGCTTATTATAAAGTATTAGTGCTTATAATTGTGTAATGGACACACATTTACCAGAAGTACAACTGCAATAAAGACAAACACAGTTCTTCAAACATGTCAAAGTTCTAATTCATCCTAAAAATGATCAAATAGGACTTTATTCCTCCATTTGCCCTCCAGACGCTATGATATAAATGAGGCTAATTAGCACAATGTAGTAGCTGCTCCACTGTGCGCAGCTTCCTGTGCGCCCCCTGCAGGCTTTACCTGGGAGTGTGACATATCTTTGTGAAGCGTCGAGGGGGGTTCCTGTATTGCTCTTTTGGGTTGCTCTGTGACTTGAAATGAATGCAATAAACACTTTGTGAAAAACATTAGCTTTCCAACGATATAAAGCGACTGGAATGAGCGCCTGGACATAGAAACGGTGACCTTGTGTGCCAGCTACAGCAGAGTTCTAGAGGTGAACTGGACAGGGATACCGGGGAATTACCTGGTGGGCCACTGGGTAAAGTGGGCCGGTGTGTGGGCCGAGCTCTTGTCTTCCCTGGCGCTTATGTCCTGAATGATGGAGCATCGGGCCGAGCAGAGCCAGTGCTGCCCAGTGACACAGAGCAGTGCCACCTCAGCTGGCTCCTCTCCATGTTGAGGAGCAGCGGCTCTACTCCGTGTGACAGAGCTCCCCTTCCATACCTCTAAGGGAGCGCCGCTTGTGCCTGCCATATTCAAATCAAATCATATCAGACTTTTTTTATAAAGTGCTTTTCATTCAAAGGTTGTAACACAAAGTAGTAAAATGTTATAAACAACAGAACCAACCCGACTATACCCTGTGCATCATCCCCACATTAAACTTCAACTCATGCACACATTTTACTACACATGACATGGACAGGAAATTGTATGTGAATACCCAATGTACAACGGACCATCAAAGTCATTCTTTTAACGTTTGTCTTGTTTTATTTCATCACAAACATGTACTTGGGTCATTTTTCCTCTTGTGTCTTTACTTTTACTCAACAAAATTGACTAGTTCTTCCACAAGTGTGTTATGTTTTGTATGTTCTAATGTACCGTGTGTACAATAAAAGTCAGCACGACCATGTCACGTTATAATTCAACTTTACTGGCGGAGCTTGCAATGATATGGGTGAACAGGCAGGTGGAGCTTATACAACAGGTTACGCAGCGTACGTCCCGTACCATGTGACATTCTGACCAATTACAATGCATTGCAGAATCTTAACGATTCAAGTTTGAAATAATAAGATATTCTTGTACAGAATATTACATCCCCCTTCTTTTTTTTCTTTTTTTTTATAGAAACACAAACGTATGAATATAACTTGCTTTGTAGTTCAGTGGTGATATTGAATATAACTGTTATAACAACATAATAGAGCATGCATAACATTTACAACCTGCCAAGTATAGAACTGCTAAATAGGTTAAACCCAGGTAATATGAAAATGGACTAAGTAACTCTATCCTCAGTATACCAATGTCTAACACACAAGATTAATATAATAAACACTAGGCATACAATGAACAATATGCATTTGTGAACACTTAGAGATCTAAGACGTCTCTTGGCTTAACTTCTCGACCAGACCGGGTGTGGTAGGTTTGATGAGTGGGAGGTGACTGTAAGTTGTATTCAGTCTGTTCAGGTGTCTGCTGGACCTGAGAGCGATCACCAGAGGGAGCAGTGGGTGTGTAATTAGAGTCCATAAGGTGACGACGGTTTCTTCTGTATTGAACTCCATCAGGTGTTTGAATGTGGTATGATCTTGCAGTGTCTGCTGTACGAACAACAACTGCTGGTTTCCCATGTCCACTGTCCTGGAAGCGAATGGTCTGTCCACTGTGAAGGGTTGAGAGTGGCTTTGAGGATCTGTCGTAATACTTTTTCTGGTGTTTCTGACGAATAGTTCTTTTACTGTGAGTATCACGAGGACTGACTGCTTTGGGTTTGAGCTGCTGGTGGGTACATGGAATGATTGAGCGAAGACGTCGACTCATTAGCAGCTGGGCTGGTGATGTTGTCCACCGGTGTATTGCGATACTCAAGCAAGCTCAGGTATGGGTCTTTGTGGTCAGCTTTGGCTTTTCCCATCAGAGACTTGGCTATTTGGACAGATTTTTCAGCAAGGCCATTGCTTTGTGGGTAGTGCGGGCTTGACGTTGTGTGTTTAAACTCCCATGTGTTTGCAAATGTTTCAAATTCCTTACTGCTGTATTGTGGGCCATTGTCCGATATCACAGTTTCAGGAATACCGTGCCTCATAAGGTTGCCTTGAGCTTGTGTATTACTGCAGAGGTGGTCGTGCTGTGCAGTTTGTCCAACTCAAAGTACCTACTGTAGTAGTCAACAGTCACAATGTAGTTTTCATTGTTCCAAGTGAAGAGATCTGTAGCAATAGTCTGCCATGGCCTGTCCGGGATTGTGTGGCTAATCATTGGCTCTTTGGTGTTAGCCGGCCTGTGCTCCAGACAGACTGGGCACTTTCCAACCATGTCCTCTATTTGTTTGTTCATTCCAGGCCAGAACAGGATATCACGGGCTCTCTGTTTGCACTTTTCTATGCCCATGTGGCCTGTGTGAATTCTGGACAACATTTCAGGGCGTAGCGACCCTGGAACTATTATCTTTTCCCCTTTGAAGAGGATGTTGTTCATTTGAGACAGTTCATCACGATAGTTCCAATATTCTGCAATGCGCTGAGGGCACTGTCTCTTTTCCTCAGGCCATCCGTCCTCGATTGTCCTTTTTAGCAGGGCCAGCTGAGTGTCTTTGTCAGTCTCATATTGTATTTGTTTCAGTTTAGTGTCACTGACTGGTAGGTTACTGTACACTGTATGTACTTTCAAGTCCATGCCTTCTCTAAGGCTGTTGTCCGCGTCAGGCAGTGACTTTCTGGAGAGGGTGTCTGCGAGAGGTATGTCTTTACCAGGTTTGTGAGTGATTGTAAAATTGTACCTTTGCAACTGGAGAATCATCCGTTGCAGCCTTGGAGGAGCAGCAGTGAGTGGCTTGCGCAGAATGGATTCAAGTGGTTTGTGGTCACTCTCCACAATGATGTGACGGCCATACACATATTGGTGAAACCGCTTGCATCCGAACAAGATGGCATAAAGCTCTTTTTCAATCTGTGCGTAGTTAACTTCACTGTCAGTGAGAGATCTGGATGCATAACCTATGGGCCTACCCTCTTGCAGTAGGGTTGCACCTAGTCCATATTTGGATGCATCGACTTGCAGCCTAAGCTCCTTTTTCGGGTCATAGTAAGTAAGAACGGGGCCTGGCTCGCGTGTTATGAGCTCTTTCATCTTTTGGAACGCTTTGTCATGCTGTGCATCCCAGACCAACTCACTTGACTCTTTTAACAGCTGACGCAGAGGGAAGTTGATGTCTGACAGCATGGGGGCAAACTTCGACAAATAGTTAACCATGCCCAGAATGGTTTCGAGCTCACTTTTGTCCTTGGGTGGCTCCATGTCTCTGACAGCTGTGATCTTTGCTGGATCGGGTTTGACTCCATCTTTTGTGATCAAATGTCCAAAGTAGCTAACTTCTGTAGCACAGATGATGCTTTTGTCAGGGTTGAGCTTGACTCCTCGCTCTCTGGAGCGTTGTAGCATTGCACGAAGGTTTCTGTCATGCTCCTCTTTGCTTTTGCCATAGATAAGAACGTCATCGACTATGGCTGTGTGTAAGAGATTTTTATTAAGGGATTGTCAAAATGACACATTTCTGGTAATAACAATGCATGTATAAGAATATGCTTATGTGTGGAATGTTAACTACCAGAATGAGAACCAGATGCTTAATGCAAGCGATGTTGTTTGTAACCTTATATAGTGTTGTTCTTGACCTGTTTCCCATGACCTCTTTTAATTAGTAAATGACCTCTTTTAGTTATTAAGGGCAGCTGTTGTTTTGCTGCCCTGCGAGGTCATTGGAGCAACAGATGTATGTTGACCTATGCCTGTCTAAACTGAATAAAAGCGCAGGGGAAGGGAGTGGCAAGTTGGAAGAGGTTGCTGCTGGGACGAGCAGACGGAGGCGCCACTGCAGAGAGTTGAACAGAGCGTCACTTCTGCTGGTGGGACGAGCCGATGAGAAGCGCCACTCTCTCTCCCTGTGCATCGTGCACGTAAAAAGCCTAAGGGCCAGTATCTGATTACCTGTTTAATTCTCAGTCAGTAGAAGGTTGTTCTCTCAGACTGTCTAGGTTCAATTGTCTTTGTGATAATTTCCTAACACTGTGACACCATCCAGGCCTTCATAAGTCTCATCCACTTTGCGTTGAAACTCATCCTGTGATGACTTGAGTCCAAATGGCAGGCGGAGAAATCTATACCTGCCAAACACAGTGTTGAAAGTTGTTAGCTTTGACGACTCCTCTGTTAGCTTTATCGCCCAGTACCCAGATCTAGCATCCATTACACTGAAATAACAAGCTCCTGCTAGTCTGCTTGTGATGTCCTCAAGTGTAGGCAATGGGTAATGTGGTCGCTTGATCACTTTGTTGAGATCTTTTGGGTCTAAGCAAACCCTAAGTTTACCTGTGCGTGGCTTTTCAGTAGCAACCATTGAGTTAACCCATTCAGTCGGTTCGGTGACTTTGGCAATGATTTCTTGTTTTTCCATGTTTTTCAGTTCATCTTTCAGACGGTCACGCAGAGCAATGGGAACACGCCTTGGCGGGTGAATGACAGGAACTGCTTTGGGGTCAATGTGGATGGTGCATTCACCAGGAAATAGTCCTATTCCTGTGAAAACATCAGAAAACTCATCCATGATTGACATGCCTGATGTATCTGAAACAGAGAGAATCAGTTTAATCAGCTTAAAGTCAAGGCATACTTTGAGTCCCAGCACTGGTGGTGCTAAAGTGTCAACAACATGGATTCGCAGTGGCAGCTTAGTGTCCTTGTATTGGCATTCAATGTTGCATTTGCCTTTTACGGCTAATCGCTCACCTCCATAGCCATAGAGTGGGCGAGACGACAGTTGCAGTGTGTGCTGTATTCCTAGCTTTCTGTAGATGTTTGTAGGAATTACATTAGCTGAGGCACCGGTGTCAAGTTTGAATCGTACAACATTTTTGTTAGGGCCAACAAGGATTTCAGCAAAAACTTGTTCTTTGTCATTTTCCTGTGTTACTGCGTCAATAAACAAGTCTTCGACATCCGTGTACTTGTCTGGTTCATTGTCACTTACTGTGTGGACTGCTTTTCTTTGCTTTGAACGACATACTTTTGCAAAATGGTTCCATTTATTGCACGATTTGCACGGTTTGCCTCTAGCTGGGCAGTTTTCTTTTGCTGGATGTACTTTATTGCCACAATATTCACATAAGTTGTAGTGCTTTTTGTCTCCGTCCACCTGCTAGAAGTGCCGCCATTTCCTCGTGAGTGGCGCGGTTTCCATGTTGATACTGTTTTCGGTGGTTGTCGGCTAACTGCATGCACTGACTGTTCGCTGTTGCCACTTGATATGGTTTTCAGCTGTTTCTGCGCTATTTCATGGGAACGAGCAATGTCTATTGCCTTGTCTAATGTTAGATCAGACCCAATACTTAGTAGTTTTTCTCTTACTCTTGGTGAGTGGATCCCAAAAACAACGCGGTCCCTTATCATTTCCTCGCTGTTAGCATAGTCACAGTCTTTAGCAAGTAGCCTGGAGATCGGTAACAAATTGTTCAATGGTTCGCTTTTGTGCTTGTACTTTCTCATTGAATTTGTAACGTGCAAAGATAACGCTTTGTCTTTGGCATGACGTATTCTTCATAGCGGTCATAATATGTTTTCAGTGTCTTACGCTCATCTTCGGTTAGCGCCCATGTGTTATAAATGTCTCTACCCTTTTCTCCGACCCAAAGGAGAAGGTAACTGCATTTTTCGCCTTCCCCTCTCTTCTTTAGAGGTCCGACAACATTAGTTCGACGTGGAGCTTGAACTTACGCCATGCTTCGGGCAAGTTTTTGGCATCCCAGTCCATGTGGGGCGAAGGCACTCCAGAAACGTCCATTTAGTTTCCTTTACTCTGACACCATGTTATGTTTTTGTATGTTCTAATGTACCGTGTGTACAATAAAAGTCAGTACGACCATGTCACGCTTATAATTCAACTTTACTGGCGGAGCTTGCAATGATATGGGTGAACAGGCAGGTGGAGCTTATACAACAGGTTACGCAGCTGCACGTCCCGTACCATGTGACATTCTGACCAATTACAATGCATTGCAGAATCTTAACGATTCAAGTTTGAAATAATAAGATATTCTTGTACAGAATATTACAAAGTGCTTTTATACTAGGGCCTGTCGTGTCGCTGTTCTGACTTTGTTTTTGTTTTTGTGTTTGTTTGTTTTGGGTGACAGGTTTGTGAACTATTGTAAAATTCGGATTCATACTTGCAATAGCTACATGTTCTAAACAGCTGGAGGTCCTTATATTTCCTGTTTGTTGGAGCATTTTAAATACACATGTTCAGCTGATTTAAATACATGATGTTCATTTGTGATTTTATAACGTTATGTTTTATCGCTGTTAGCTTTATGTGTAATAAATATAAACATTTGACAATCCCAGACTTGTTCTTATTTGTCAGTTTATGGACAGGCCATGGTTCATTTTTCAGCTCCTTCTCCTCCAGGATTCCCTCACTGCTGCAGAGGCTGCACTAACACTGGTTCAGGATTGTTGCAGGTGTTGATTTTAGATCCGAGAAAGATGCACAAGATGCATTTAAGTCACTTTACCTTTGGTAAGGCTTGGTACACTAATTAAAGAAAAAAAAATGATGATGATAAATAAAGTCTGTTTCACAGAGTAGAATGATGAAGGTAGAACGAGTTAAATTTACAGTAACAAGTACTGCACATAATCATAACAAAACGTTAGTTGTTTTTTCATAAATCAGCATCACAATTGCTCTCAGTAAGACGTATTTTATTTGTACATATGTACCTTGTATCTGGGTTTGGGACACACATGTTTATAGACTTTGAAATCATCTTCCACACAGTTCTATGGACGGCTGCAGGACTGCTATAACATCATTCACCACTAGAGATCAGTGTGGCCTGAGGATTATCAGCTGCAGGTTTAAGGGAAACAATCTGGGGGCAACTCTTAACCTCATGCCACAGGAGTCACGACACTATAAACATGTTTTGTAGGAAGACTCTTTCAGATATTAATTGCTCAAAGCTGGTAGCATGGAGTGACTCCCGGGTCGTTCTGTGTGGAGTTTGTGTGGGCCCACTGCTCCTGAAGAGACGTGCACTGAAGGACGGGTCAAATGCAGATGACAAATTTCTACGGGACAACAAAGTGTACCTCAACCTTAACTGAAACATTAAACTTCTAAGCCTGAACATGTGTGGCTCAGTCTAACCTGTGTTAAACCTCATTTGAATTATTCACTGCACTGACCCCCTCAATCTGTGGCCCTCGACTGACCCTCTGCTTCTTTTGTGTTTCAAAGTTTGTGCACCCTCGCCCTAAATGTGACGCTCCTCGAGGTGGAGCAGTGATAAACCCGGTCTGTGTGAGGTTATAGCAGATAGAACATAACAACAAGACAACACCGACGTCAACATGAGTTTGGGAGGAGCAGAGAGGAGCAGGAAAGGAGGAGTGAGTGACCTTGACCTCACTGAAGAGCTGAACCTGACTCTGGACACCTCCAGCAGACATTACCCAACTTTACTACGGCATAACAGTGTAATACGGCACCTCCGCCTCCACCTACACAATCTACACATCAAATGAAAGCTTAAACTCGCTCTTTCTGATTCTGCAAACAATTAACACGCCGATAATCACAGTGGTACAGACAGTAACGCTGCTTTTGCAGAAAAGAAAAAAGCTGCGATTTGACGTTCCTTACCTTTGATGGCTCTGGTGAAGTCAAATGTCCATAGTTACCGGCAAGATTGGTCTCATTCTGTCCGGTACAGGTCCAGTAAATATAATCCAGTAAAATGATAAGGTCCACAACAAGTGTTAGATCCTCCGTGGCAAAAATACAGCAATAAAGTCTTCCAAACGTGACATCCACGACGCCATTTTCTTCATTTTTATTGGTTATTTCAGGCTACTTCAGATAGCATAAACTGTGCTATCTAATGCTAAACGGGACCCTTAGCTTCTGATTGACACTTCGTTTGGCCAATAAGCTGGGGTTGGGAGGACACAGGACCCCTGTAGAGCCAATCATTGCCTCAGACTTCTCCACGTTTCACGCACAAGTCTCGCCCCTCCTGTATGAACCAGTCACATTGCACGTTGTCAGTGATGGATTAGGCTTATAGCCAATGAGCAGCTGAAAAGAAAGAGCTATGGAAAGATATGTTTTTCTGATGATAGGGCTTCCAGGAACTGCGCGTAACGCGGAGAAGCCGAGTGAAACAGCTCCGTGCGTAATTTACGCATGGTTTACGCGCTACTGTTTTTGAGTTATAAACATGACACAGCGGATAGATAAGCATAAATACACACATTGAGGAGGTGGACAAAGTTTGTAAAAGCCGTGACTGACCGAAAGTCAAACTTTTGCGATCCAGTTTGGATAACGGGACTCCTGGCCACCGCGGACCCGGACATTTCCACGGAACGAACTTTCTCATAGGTAAGGGTTGTTTTAGTTTACACTTTATTGACATTGCGTGATGGAAATATAAGATGAGCTGACGTTAACATCTCACGTGTGCGCAGGACGGAGGCGCTCTTGGACATCCAGTAAAGATACGGTTGTGCACGGTTGCGCACGGCTGTGCGTGTGGGGAGAGGCGTGGAGTAAGTGACTTCATTTTGTAAATATAGAATTTGATGTAATGTATTGTGAGTGAAGGCCTGATTAGGCAGATAAATGGTGGAATGTTAGAATGAAATGTAATAATGAGGTGTGTATTTTACCACTACAACAATGGATCATAAGCATAGAAGAACTTTTTTGTTGTTTGTTCTAGATTTCACTCTAGACCTACATAAGAACCTGAGCTTGACCAAGAACCTGGTCCTTCCTCTTCAAAAAGGCCACAGATTGAGACACGATAAAGAACAGACAGATGTGCCCCAAACCTCCAGCCATCAAAGACTACAACAAGTATGTACACATGATATAATAGTATACGACTTTATCCCATGTTGATTTCATACTTGTTTATTTCTCACATACTTGTGCTTTTCCTTTAGGTACATGGGTGCAGTTGATTTGTCTCATGAGCTGATTGCCTTCTATGAAGTTTGTATGAGTGTTATTTTGCTGAATATTGTAAATATACATATCTTTTTGGCTAATACAACTTGTTTTGACTACTTTTTATATAAAATACATGTTTCATGTTTTGTTTTATGAGGTAATATACATTTTCATAACTAATCATGGCTATAAAGTGTGCAGCTGAAGAATCTCCTTGATGTAAGCTTTCTATAGAGCCCTCATTGATGTCTGTAGGTTGAAGCATTCCAAAGTTACTGCATTTTTTCCATACGTTTTCCAAACATCTCCATTTGGATAGGTTTTGGATAAGTTTGGATAAATCAAAGTCCCTCTATAAAACGCCTAAATATATTTGCATAAAAATGAGTAGTAAATGCTCATTTTTACAGATAATCTAATCAGATTTGAAATATGAGTAGTCAACAAGATTTCCCATTGAGACATAATGTGTTTCAGGCCTCAGCTACATTCTGCTGCTTTCTTCACCTTTATAATCACAAAAAAATTAGGCGAGGAAAAAAACACATTTTGGGGGTGTTTTTCCAAAGTGTATATCTCCTTACAAAACATATTTACTGTGATTCTGACAACTGTGGGTAAAACTTTAGGGGGTTACCTTCCAAAAAAACCCAAACTTGAGTGTGTGACCCTTAGGATTCAATAATGGTAATCATTTTAATTTGGAGAGGTTAGAACAATTTCATCAAAATCACCCGGATTGATAAGGGGTTAACAAACACACATTTACAGTCAAAAATCAGACAAAGAAGCTGTAGCGGGGTTTCTTAACAAAACCAGAGGCAGAGAGCTTCAGGTGGATTTATTGTTGCCAATAATCAAAGTGCAAGAATAATTTACAGTGAAGAGAGAAAGGTAAAATGTATATACATATTTACACAAGAAAAACGAGTGGAGTCCAACTTCAACTCACGTGTCCTTCAAAGTTTGTAGCCCAGGACACTTTCGGGCCGCACTCCATGTTTAGCTGCACTGTAATCGGGTGGCAGACTGACGCATGCGCTTTCCACATGATCAGCACCACGGCGCGAACAGCGCCTTCTTCAACCAGCTTAGGAAGTATCGGCTCCGGTTTGGCTGGAGAGACGCCTGGCGACATCAGAGGAGGCAGCAAAGAACAGGTCAAAAAGTGTTGTGTATGTGATTTATTGTACTTGCGCTCAAGTGGCTGCACCGCTTGGAGAGTGGGATCAAGAGGAACAGGAAAAAAGTGGCGTGGATTGCTGCGTGAAGAATGAAAGCGGTGCGGAAAGCGGGAAGAAGAGAATAAGAATTGTGTGGAGATTAATCGTAAGCAAGGTACAGGCGCGACGCCTATGACGGGCCTCGTGGTTCTCTGAAAAGAGGCTCTTTCTACAGACAAAAAGACACAGAAGCCCAAATGAAGCTCTAAGGAGACTCCCAGAGAATTGTTTTTGTTCCTGTGTATCTACATTTTTACATATGTACTTCCTCCTTTCACTGCTATTTTCCCATCATGCATCACTCCCATCACACCTGCTGACCCCTGCCCCTCCCTGCATTTGCTCCACCTTCCCAGGCTTCTTTTTTACACCTTGTTTGGTGCACATGGTATCACGCCTTCTACAGGGTATTGCCCAACTATTAAATAAAATGTAATTGGACTTTTATATGGAATCCCTTCAGACTTTTTTTACTCTATTACAAGTCCCTAAAAGTAATCTTTAGTCAAATTAGGGAGGAATTCTTAAAACTCAATAAAATCCCAAACTATCAATCAATCCAGCCCCTACCTCCAGTACTGTTCTCTCCAGCTTCATTGGCCCAGGAACAGTCCAGCTGTAGATAGGAGCACAGGCGGCTCCCATTGCTGTCCCTTGCACTTGTTGGATGAGAACTTGTCCTGGAGATAAAAATATATTGTTGTAGAGAGTCCACACTATCAGTGAGAGAATAAATCTCTTTTGGTGATATAGCC